>ML819173.1:92339-124883 GCA_009831015.1 Picea engelmannii
TCCTAGAGGAGATCAATTCTATATTGCAAACAAGTGCATCATTAGTACTAACCAGTGAGCATTTACATAATGATTACTGTACTAACAATATTCAAGTGTCACTAAACATTTGATAGCAAAAAGTACTTGGTAGTAATAGAACTCTAAAGACTGCTGTCCCGGTTACAATATTTATTTAAGATGCAATGATATAAAAATATCAAACCTGATATGCAAACCTGGAGTCTTAATTTCTAGGGAGGGTGCGCTATTCCTCTGAATGCACTAGATCCAATGATCCCTTTGGGTCATTGCTTGGACAAGGTCCCTTGTACATCCCCTGCAAACACTCTCATAATCCGCTAAATGATATAACTTGGAAATATATATAAGTGCATACCTCTAAAATTTGTAACACCATCCAACTTGTCTTCTAATTTGAAACTGGACACCATCAGTACATGAGGAAATCACAAAATCAAGATAGTAGAAAGTTCAATGTCTAGAAAATGTCAATAAACCCTAAAATTTCAACTTTGATGGAAAGTCAAACTGAGAAGTGCAGTAGGTGCGTTAGGGCAAGGCGAGTTGCTCTATACAAAAAGTTTTCCTCAACTCAGCCCAATAAATGCTCAGCGAGCTTCACAAAGAATGTTGTTGCAATTGCAGTAGTGGCTTTTATTTGAAATTTCAACTTTCACCAAGATGCAATCTGAGACCACTAGGGGTGCGTTAGGCTAGGGCGAGCTGATCTATGGAAAAATTAAACTCAGTGTCCACCAATAAGTTGCTCAACAAGCTTGACAAATTCATGTCTGTGCAGCGACAATTAAAGACTGTGCAGTGGTAATATTTCAATTAGCTCTGATTCCATGTTGACTTTTATGATTCTCAATGCTTGATAGTTATTGCCTTATGATTAACAACAAGATACACTTTCATACAACAATTATCATAGAATAATTATACACCGAAAATCTCAACTATAATACTGCAGCGGAAATGACAAGATCTAGAAATATTAACCATGCATAGTAAACACAAGAACTCAAGAGTTTATCCTGGGAAACCCAACCTTGGGAGAAAACCCAACAACCTTTCTATAGAAGAATTCAGTACAAGATATTACCAGTTCATCATCATCAATAGCCAAAATACCATACAGAGAAGATCGTCCCCAAGACTAGCATCACCAAGACCTAGCGCCTCAATAAGATGACCAAGAGAAACCAAGAATATCCTTCCCAAGTGTGGCGCACTCATCAAGATACCAAAAACCCAGAAATAGCGAAATTACCAAAACTGTAGCTGTAACTGCCCTGTGCGCACTGCAGAAGGAGATGTCTGACTGTCCAATTGAAATGATCCAGTCCTGTATTTAAACTAATCTGGGCGGCTGTCTGGGTCTTCAAATTACTTTGTTATTTTCTGTCCTTTATTGGTGGGGCCGATTTCTCTTCCAAGGTCTTAAATTTCTTCCTGGGGAGTTTGTAATGGTGTAGATGGGTCTTCTTGTACTTTCTTGTGGGGAATGACTTGCTCGAAGTTGCAAATCTTCAACACTCTACCCCAAGATAAATTTACCCTTGCGTTTTTGGGCTTTATTGGACATATGTCACAAGAGTTTCTTGAAGAATAGTGCGCAGATCTGCGTTTTTACAGTGAAGAATATATTCAGATCCACACTTATTTTTGCAATAAGAAGGAGCATTATTGTAAGTAATTTCCTTCCAAACCCCTCCATAACTTTCTAGATTTGATTTACAAGTTATATCATTCATTTTTTGGTTATTATAGAAGAAAATTACACCCCCAACAATATTTCTTTTGGCTGTAGCATTTTTTGGTTTTGACCCTAGGGGGATTTGAATCCCAATTATGCAGAGGTAATTTCCAGCCAACTAGAAACTAGTTTTACTGCAGATCTAAAGGCTAAAGGGAATAGCATTCACTCATACCTTGCTGCCCTATCCTTTCCACCCACAAATTTATTGATCTAATGTGATTATACACTTGTGGGAGGCCTCAAAAGGCCAATTCCCTTGTTGTTTTCTACGTTTTTCTCTATTTTGCAGGTTTGATATAATAGGGCAGCAAGGAAACATCTCATTTCCAGCCACTCTATTCAAGGTATAGATAGTACAAATCATTCGTGAAGTGGTAAGGGTATTTAACTCTTCCTTGTGCATTATCTTAGCCAATATTTTCCAGGATTGGGGTAAGTTAGGTTGCTATTTTGCTCATTCATTCTCTGCATTACCTATTAGTTCAACAAGTCAGTTAAACAATTAACTCCTACCTTCACCTACTGTTTTTTGTTTAGGCACTAGTCCCAAGATCCTTTGAGGTGAAGTGAAATTTTGCGGGAAGCCTCCCAGAGCCTCTTAGTGTAGGAGTTTGGCTCGAATAGGGAAGGATAGGTGTTGTGTTGACATTGGACATCTATCCCTTATGTTGCTTCCCTAGTAGCCTGAGGACCTTGGCAGGCTACTAGTTTGGTTGGTAACACTTCCTTTTGTAATGTTGAGTTTACCCTAAATCAAAAACCCTAGATCTTCAAATTGATCAATGGTTCAGATTAGATCTCACCAACACTTGAGATCAATCGCTAAGATTTAATTTAATTCACTAATGCCAAAAACTTAGGCATTTCCTTAAATTAAACTCAATTAATTATAAAAAGGAATTCACTTTAATAATTACTTTAATAAAGTGAATTTCGAAAGTCTTGAGAGGTATTAATGATGACTTGCACATGTTAGACACAAAACCAATGTGGAAGTACCTGTCCAATGCTACAAACATCAATATGCTCAACACCCTCCTCCAAGATGCCCAATGCTCCTCTTCCAATGTCCTAATTGGTGCCACCTAAAACATTTCACCTTACTTAGATCTTCTTACCTTGGCTTGAATCTTCCTTCTTACCCTTCTTTTATCCTTTCTTGCTTCCCTTATGAGGGCTAGGTCTTCTACTTCCTTTCGTTGCATTGGATAGGACTCCAACTTGATTTCTTCCTGCTCAAGGTTATCACAATTCTTCTTATAATTAGGTAGATTCCCATGAACACAAACACCTTGGACAAAAGATTTCGAATATGGACCAAGTCCATTTAAGGCAGTGGACCCCAACTCCTTATCCCCCACTTATGTCCCTATGGCATCCAATTGATCTCTCAACTCTATGATGTTGGCTAGGTAGTTGACCACTATATTTGTGTCGCTCATGCTGGCCACTGGAAGCTTATTTCTCAAGAGCATCTATCTAGAGGCATTGGAACTCTGATATAACATAACTAAAGCCTCGTACACCAATTCATTGATATTCTTCTCTACAATGTGAGGGATCAAGTGAACTTTCACCAAGTCAAGAACGATTCTCCTTTCTTTGGCCTCCTTTTGAACATGGGCAACTAATCCTGTAGGATTAGTAGGTGCAATGATCTCTTTCTTCACATGCTCCCCAATCTTAGCCTTCTCCATAAACATTTGTAGGGTGTACTTGCAAGGTATGTACTATGAAATTGGAAGCACCCTCCAACCTATCACTCTCTATGAGATTTAGGGCAATCATCCTGCAAATCTTAAGCACACCTCAAAGCAAGGTAAGCAACAATTAAAGTATAAGAACCCTTTTGAGGTTCAAGCGCTTCTGTGAAGCACACACTAGGGCCTTAGATCCAATTGACTTGTACTAGGTCAAGCACCTCTCCTAGCTACAAAACAATTAAAATATTCAACTCCGTCTTTACCAAGAGAGCAATCTCAATCAAATACGGTTTGATATTAGGTAGAAATTTCTCGGAAATGGTTATTAATGCAAATTCAGAAATTTCACTTCAACCTTGAAGTTTCTTGGATCCATTTCTTGTGAACTTTCAGCTTAAGGGATGAATTTGAAATGTTTCTTACAGCAGCAAATACTTCACTTTTCTTCAACCCAATTCATAATGCAGCACAAGAAAATAAATACCAATCAAGCGTACTTTAATACCACAGAATTTCAACCCTTAGATCACACTTTCCAAGCATGTAACAGATTTGAAAATACTTATTGCAGTAGATTATTAAGAGGTAAATCTGCTCCTTTATCTTCTAGATATGTGTTAAATCACTTAACAAAATCGGCTCAATGTTATGTCAATTCAGATTGCATAACCAATGTCAAAATCTACTCAATCACGAAGATAACATATGTTGAAATTGAAATCTACAAGTACACAAAGTTTGGACTATCAACACCTATATATATATATATCAGTGTTACACTTATTTATCGTGACAAAATCGCCACACAAGAGGAAGTCGATAATACCACGGGAAATTCTCGTGATATTTGCTCACGAGAATTTCCCGATAGTATCGTGAAATTCTCACGATAATATCGTGTGTTGACCTTAATTCTCGGCTTGCTAAAGATCTGCGCTCCTTTTATCTTATAAAACTGGTTTTGGGGTTTTATTTTGTCATTTTGCAAATGTTGCTTGTGGGGTTTGAGCTTTAATGTTGTTGTAATCATTTTCCATCAAGCAAACAAGGAAAAATCCATAGTTTTCGGTGCCATAAAGTAAGCATTTTTGGAGTGGGGATCTATTCCAATCTACCATATCCATTGAACCAGGTATGTAAACAAAATTATGCCTTCATTTTCTTTGTTTTCAAGATTTAGTATAGGGTTTGCAATGACCTTTAGATATGCCTCTTCTTGCAATTTTTTTATTGGAGATTTAACACTTATGCAGCTATGATATTTTAATTGCAACATTCTTTAAGTGTTTTTTGGATTTGGATTTTGAATTTCCCCATTTTTTTTGTGTCGTAGGTTTAAATTTTAAAGATTTAATCAGTGCTCAACAAAATGGCAAAGCCAATGGATCCAATGTGGGAGTATGGTGAACCCTATGAGGGTCATAATAGAGCAAAGTTGAGTTGCAAACTATGTGGAAAGGAAATGTCTGGCGGAATCAACCGCTTGAAATACCACCTTGCCAAAATTGCAGGGCATGAAGTGGAAATTTGCCTTGTAGGTACCCCAGATGTTGTCCTTATTGCAAAGAACTCAATTCTTGATATTACTGGGAAGAAAAATCAGAGGGAAGAATTGAGGAACCACAGGCTACTCAGGGGTAGGGGAAACCTAATCCTCAGCCACACCTTCTTAAAATCTTAGTGCATTATGATTATCCTTATAGTATCTAGATGCCTCATGATGATCATGTCATGAGATACATTTATTTTTGTTTCGCTGTGATTTGTATTATCCTGTAAGGACTTTTGACTTAGGATAGATATCATATTTCGGTATCGATGATTGATGTACCACTTGACATCGTACACATCTTATATATCAGTTTTATTTTCATATTAATGTAGCAATGTGTTTGTTGGATGTTGTTGTTGCTTTAGATGTTTAAAAAATTGAAAAAAATTGATTATTTTTGCATTTTTTTAAGTTTCCTGATAATTTCCCCGATATAAAGTAAGTCACAGGATACGTCCAAACCCCTCCCTGTGTCGCGTATCCTACGTGTCGGACACGTGTACGGAACGTGTCCTGCTCACAGGACACGTTTCAAACACGTGTCCAACACTTACCCTTAGTGTGTCGCGAAAATAAGATATGTATCCTACACAGAGAAGATCTTGGGCTCATGTTTTCTCATGCAAGTTGGAGATGTGAGGTGTTTTGGTGTGCTGCCGAGGTTTATTTTGTCTTACTAATGTTATTTAAAGAGGCCCCCACCCCCTCCATTTCACCCACCCTAGGAATTAATGGTAATGTTAAATTCTTAAAGTAAAAGCATGAAAATGAAAGACAAAGGAGAATGTCACTTTCACTATCTTTCATTCTCATCCTTTTACTTAAATTTTTAACGTTACCATTAATTGCTTCAGGATGTTTGAGAGTGGTTCCAACCTCATTGGATTTCATATGGAGAAAGTAGAATTTTAGGTCCCATTCAAAATTCAACAGACTTAACAATTTTCAGGATTTCAAGATTGGCAGGATTGCAATGTTTCCACTGGATTCTATCATGTATGAGGGTATGGAACTGGCATTTAATCAAGAGAACCAAGCCCTTTATGTACCTCAATGTTGGTGACATTGATTGTTGAAGTCTTTTGTCACAACCCCAGTAAAAATGTACCCTTCACTCAAGTATAAACTCTTATGTTGAACTCTTCTCTGTCATCGTGACAAGTGACTTAGTGGTGTATGTGCACACCAACCTCCATCTTATATACAGGCAGAGAGAAGAGTGGTTGAAGGGAAAGAAAAAGATGTGGGATGTGTTTGCTGATGATATGGGTTTGAACAACAGTGTTGAGTTGGCATTAGCCAACTTGGATCTTAATGAACTAGTGCTAGAGTCGATCAGTTTTGATGATGGTGATCCTCTTGAGGGGTCATCCTCCACATCAACAAATGCACAGATTGCATTGGATATAGGGGAGGAGGAGGAGGATGGAGGAGAGAGCAGTGGTAGTGATGCCAATCTTTATGATTATGACATGGAGGACTACTGACAGTCACGACTCATGAGCTATGAGATTCTTCCATCTACGGTTCTAGTATCTACCCTATGACTATTTTGTATTTGTCATCGACATTCCCACCTATAGTATCAGTGACTCTAACTCAACATCTATCTACATTGTAATACATTTTGATTTTGATGACTTAATGAGATTGAGAATGCTGCAGCTTATGGTTCTAATTTCTTGTGTGTTCATTGTTTGTCATTTGATCATCATTGATGTTACAATGTATTATGTTACATGTTTTGTATCATGTGAATCTTCTAGTTTCTAACAAAATATGAATCTTTATGTCTATATTTCATTTTTGTATGTGTAGTTTAAAAAAAAATTTGACATATATAATATATATATATATATATATATATATATATAAACGTGTCCTTTGTGTCTTGTTTTCAGTGGTCGCCATGCCCGTGTCAGATACTCGTATTTCCGTGTCCTTCGTGTCCCGTGTCTGATACTCGTATTAGGTGCCTAATGGTTAAGAACATGTGTTTCCTCCTAAGAGGTTACAAGTTCAAATCCAAAGGGGGGTAGGGTATGTATACCTCTGTAGATATTACCAGTCAAATCGCTGGGCGGAGGGGGTCCCTTGTCCCACAAACAAGGGGGTCCCTTGTCCCACAAACAAGGGGGTCTCATACACCAATTTGGCATCTGGTTTGACCGTGACCTTATATATATATATAAGATGAAGTACATGTGCATACAAACACCTCAATACAAATTGATACAGGTCAAGCTCTCCAAACCCTAGCTAGGAAACGACCAAAATAGCTAACCCTAGCCACCGACTCCTTGAAGCTAGGAATCACTCCCAACTAATGCTGGTTGCTTGACCAAAGATCCTCAAACAACCTAGCATACACATTGAGAAGTCCCCTTTGGCATCTACACTTGCATCCCAAAAGTGTACAAGATAATATCTCTCCATCGCCTCCATATCAAGCACTCCACGTAGTACTAGGGTTTCGAAATGCCACAAATTCCTAGTCTTCTCCTCTCACAAGAGCTACAAGATCAAGTGCTCCTTTGTTGCTCTAGGGTTTATCCCAAACCGTAGCCTTCTTTGTCTTCTTAGAGCAAAACCTTAACCCTAAGCTTCCCTTAAATTCCTTGAAGATCCCTAGTGCTCAAGACAAAGAAAGTAAATACCAATGAAGAAGAGTGCAAACAGACTAGTTCACTCTATTTCTCACATCTCTAACAAAATCATGTGATTACATGAGTGAACAATAATGAAGTGATGAAAAGACTTGCTCCTTCCTTATTTATATGAAAGGTGAGGGAGGCCAACAATAACACATGGACTTAGTCCATCACAAGCAACCTAACTCTACAAAAGATAGGTCCAGATGTGAAGCACTCCAACTCTAGGTGACACATGTCAGGCTCCAAGGCATGCATGTCCAACAAGCAAGTGTCCCAGGTTGAGCACTTGCCAAGAAAGGTCCAATGCTTCTCCTCCAAAGGCCTCCAATGCTAGAACACTACCTCCTAAGCAATGTGCTCCTTTGGGTCCACCACACCTACATTGTCACTCCTTAGCCCAAGCAACCTCAAGTCAAGTACAAGCCTCCATGCAAGAAGCCAAGTGCCCCCATGCCATCCAGGGTCCAACATCCTCCTCCAAGATGCCTAGCGCTCCTCCAAAGAGAGTGATCCTCCAAGCAAGGAACTAAACTCTTCATGTGTGGACCATGAAGATAGTCATGATGCCACATAGGTCTCCCACACTCCAAGGAGGTGTGCCACATAAGCATCAAGGCAAGGCGTAGAAATCTATGAGTAAGCTATCTCCAATGTGTGTCCATCATTGTACAACTCAGGGTAATCAATGGATGGTAGTTTCCAGGTGTTGGTTTGGATAGAGGATGTGTGGTTTGGTTCTTAGGATGGTTATCAACTAATAGTGGTTGCATCACATTTGGACATGTGGCAACTATATATATATATTATAGATGTATTAGAGTGCACATCAAGTTTGATTGATTGGTGATGTGCATTCATGACATCACCCAGGTAGAGCAAATTTCAATTTCTCATATCCTTGATCTCTTTGGTGGTTTGAGTTGATTATATTTGCATGTGGATGCATGGGTCGATGTTATTTGGGATGTTTGAGTTCACTCCAAGACTTTTCCACTTAAATTGGTCTTGCATTATCCCTTTAGTAATTGGAAATCGTGAAAATGGGTATTTGCATGCATGAGTTCTTATGCTTTCGATATTTGCTTGCATGAGAGTTTGCATGCCTTAGTCTAATTTGGCACTGGGAGAAGTCGACTTGTCCATGCTTGTTGGGTAACTTTTCTAGTGGAGCATATCATTCAAAGAGGGAAGTAGTATGCATGCCTTAGAGTAGTTTGCATGGACTAGTGGTGGAGTAAAGTGCACTATTTCCCGAGGCTAAGATGTCCACTAGATTACACCATCCAAGGGGTTTGACTTGGAGTTTGATCCTCTCTTCTCTCACACATGTAGACTGCATGGGTTGGAAGCTTCTTCTTCCATACTTCTCTAAGGATGAGTTAGAGACTCTTATGCATGAGAGTTGGTTTCTTTGTACAGGTTCATGAGTTCTTCTCAACCATCTTCTTCCATCCTCTCCATACTTGACAACACATCTTTCACTGCATGCCAGAGATTGATAGGGCAGCCCTTGATCTATTGTTTCTATGGTGGATTTTCCACCTCTATGTTAATATATCAGATGAATTCTTCTATGTATTCATCTCTTGGTGTTTCCAAGGTTGTTTTTTGTGTGTAAATCGCGTGAATAGTGAGTAGTACTAGTATTGCTAATTTCATGCATTTGTTTTGAATGTCTTTCAGTCAACGTGCATATTCTATTTCATACATTTCCATTTTTTATTCTGAAAATTAATTAAGGCACTTATCCCAATTTCTGCATTTTATTATTAAGTTTTACTCTATTCGCAGGTGTCTTAGGGCCCTTCGTGCATGTTATCGCACAGTTTGTAGCTAGGTCAAATGGCTATAAGATGGAGGGCTAAACTGGCATAACAAGAACCTATCCCACCCAATGTCACCTTGATGGGATGGTTCTTTCTTTTTAGGGAGGTAAAGCCTAAGGGAGACGTCCTCGGTGACCTGGGGTTTTGAAGAGGCAAAGGTTAATAGGACAAAGGTAAAGTTCCCCCTTCACAGATCACCACCAAAGTAGATAATCCAGCCAAAGGCCAATTCAAAGTAACCCCCAAGGAAAATGTACCTGCCTGGAACAAGACAACAACAAACAGATATTCGCAAGCTAGTATTCAATGGCGTTAGTACTTCATACAATATATGACTATTTGAACAATATGCAAGCAATTATAGCAGTAAATATTGACGAAGTCAATGTTTATCAATACAACTGTGAAAATAAAGTCACTTCATCAATAAGTAATGGAACGATGCAACATTCAAAGAACAAATCAACACTTTATTTAATTAATGCCTTTAACTACCATTCAATTGCTCATAAAGTAAAACGTTGCTACATTAAGATGTAATAACCAAGGATGACGTCAACAACTTAGGGTTAGTAGGGTTAGCTAGAGCTAGGGTTAGTGTAGTTAGGGTTTAAAATTCAAAGAGTTTGAGAGTTGTTTGGCCAATTTCACTTCAACGTTGGAGGACTTCTAGATCATGCCTTAGGGTTTAATGGAGTCAAGAGTGAAGGACGCACAGGTTGAAGGAGGATGGCTAAGGATTGGAGGGAAGAGCTCTGAAGTGCTGCTATGGCAGGGCCTCAGAGACAAAACCCTAGGGGAGAGAGGCTCACTCCAGTGTTGCTATGGCAAGGCCTCGTGCTCTCTCCTCCTTCCCTAGATGGCAAAAACGGCTAGCATGAAAGATAAAGTCAAGACAAGAGAGTCAAATGAGGGAGAGTGTTGCTACAGCAAGGCTCTATCATCAAACCCTAAAAGAAAACGGTCCTAAGTGTAGATAACCTAGGCCTGGGACGTCTTCTCCTTCTTGAGCTCAAACAGGTACAACTAGCAAAGGGAGAAAAGGAAAAGGGAGTGTAGCTACGGCTAGGCTCTCTTTTTCCTCTTCAATGGATAAAAATCTCTCTATCAGGGGACATGAGACAAGGACCTACTTGTGTGCTTGTCACCTAGGGTTTTTGTTCAACAATAATCATAAATACATGCAAGAAATTAAACTACAACCATTCATTCAAGAAGTTTTGCAGAAAAATACTTACAATTCACCAAGAAATAAATGTGCAAACCCTAGTTGTAACACCTTCCTTCAAGAGAGAAACAAAAATATGCCAAAATAGCCTTCCTTCAACAAGTGCGCATCACCCAATTATCCAATAACCTAAGATAGGGCGATAATTTCAGGCCTCACTAATGAGTGACTGAAAATCTTATGTCAAAATGAGGCTCAAACTCCTCAATATATACTGTATCAATGACCTAATTTTACTTTTTAGGTCATAAAAAGGCCAACAAGGCCATAATGTCAAAATCATACTGTTTTTACATTAATTGCTAAGTAAAACCTTAATTAAGCAGAAAAGAGAATGAAAAGACCCTTCAAGGGAGACGCTAGCCCCTTCTAGGGAAAATGAGACATCCTGGAGCAAAACGTTAGCCCTCCAGGGGCCTCTCCAACATGCCACACGTGCCACTGTTGCCCAGTCTGCCCCCAAAAGTATCCATGAAGTTGGATGACGTCATGGTAAGAATGGTGATGTCCTAAGCCTTCCAAGGCTGACGTTCCACTGAAAAGGGGTCATCCCCCTAGGTCTAGTCCTGCCCAAGTGCCTCTGATGGAACGTCCTCTTCCTCTCAGGTGCAAAACCCCTGGTCAAGCTCTGCCCTGTCACTGCCCCCTGATGGGGTCTCAACATCCATCTGGTGGGCTCTTCAGCCCCATGGAGGTCCGAATTGGTCATCTCCCCATGTGTACCGGCCCAAATGGTACCTGTCCATTGGGCATGGTCCTGCACATCAAAGGCTACGCTCTCCATGGGCTCATCAGTCACAGGGATCATAGCAATGTCAATCACATCTCATCATCAATATTATTAAACATATGCACAAGACCCCTAATACATCAGTCAATAGCTCAAAGACATTACAAAAACCTGGAATAGAAGATTAGAGAAAAGGACAAGATGTTCTATTGGGCTAGTGTCCATAAGAAAAGACAAGTTCCCAGAGAGATCACATCCAAGCCATGTAAGTGAGGTGATGTGGTCAAGGGATGTCCAGGCATGTGGGTGCAATGATGGCCAAGGATGCAAAGGTGTTACCTGTGGGTGCCTTTGTAGAAAGCAAGATGTCCCTGTCATGGATGCAATTTTTCCAAGCCCATTCTTGCCTTTATTCTTTTTATTCTTTCATTTGCTTTTTTTGTTCAAAAGCTAATCAAGGGACACTGCCTTGGCATGGTGACCAGAGCTGACATCGTTACCCACAAGTACTTTCACAGAGATGAGAAGGTTGGCTCGTGATGAGACTCCCTTTCCCTTGGCCATGCAACCAAAGGTCACTGCCCTTGCGTGGTAACCAGATGGTGGCAATGTCATACTGTTAGGTACCCATGGACCTAATAGGTTGGCTCGTGATGAGACCCCCTATCCTCTGACTAGGTCTTGTTTTGTTACTTTTCGGGTCCCTCTTGTTTCTTGCTGAGAGGATTTTTACCAGTGTTCCATGGGGACGCGCCCCCCACGTCCCCGGGACAGGGGGACTCCATGGGGGACGTTTCCCCATGTCCCCTTTTTGGGGAGACACTGGGGGACTTGGGGGGATGCGACTCCCCAAGGTGGGGGACGAGACTCCTGAAAAGGGGGACTCCTGGATGTCCCCCCTTGAAAAGGGGGACTTCTGGATGTCCCCCCCCAAAAGGGGGACTCCTAGAAGTCCCCCCCCAAAAGGGGGACTCCTAGAAGTCCCCCCCAAATTTTTTTTGCCTAGTAAGACTTGAAAAAGAAAAAAATAAATTTAAATATTTTTTTTAAAAACAAATATATATAAAATTAATTTATGTTATTGTTGAGATTTATCATATTATCATTATTATTTTTATTTTTAAAATTTTATTTTTTATATTTTTTATATTATATATGTGATGTCCCCCCGTCCCCCATTTCCCAAAAATCCCTAAAATTTGGGGGTACTTCCACACATCCCCCTTGTGCGTCTCCCCGCACCTGCTTCCCCCCGTCCTGGAGTCTTGGTGGAACATTGATTTTTACTGCCTTCTCAGGGATCCCTGGGCGAAGCATCTTGAGGTTTTAATTTCTAGGCTTTTGTCTTTTACCAGCTACTTTTGCCTTCCGGGCCTTTAGCCCCTTCTTCCCACGAGATAATATGCAACCCTGCAAATAGGTCAACCCAATGCCCGAACAAGGGGAATGGGATAAATGAGTGGGAGATAAGATGAAACAATGGTGCTATGATGGGAGCGGACGATGGCTTTTCAAAAATTCCCCAGTGGCAAACCAAAACCTATGGGCACAGGCTTGCTAGGGCACCCTGTCAATTTCCCCAAGCATGGTCAAGTGGGCAAATGTAAGATCCAAGCAGTTGTTAGAGATTAAAGGAATCAGTTGCATATATTTAAAAGTTTTAATGATCAAAAGTGACACATACCATGATACCTGGACCAATTACCTCACGGAGCAAGGACCTTCTCTGATACAGGACCAAGCCGATGGTGACGGATGCTGCTGCTGCTGACAAGACAAAGCTGATGGAAGAAGAAAAGGATGGGCCCTCTAGGGCCATGGTCAGGTCAATCTTGCTCTTGGTACTCCATGTCTAGGACCTGTGGGCCTAGAGACATATCTCCTAGTTATCCCTAAAAAGCGGGGATAACAATGCCCAACCTTCTGTGCTAATTTATTTCTGAAGTGTGTATGCAGATTTTATGCAAAAAAAAGAGCAGACAACCACCTTAGGGACACCCTCCTGTGGCTGGAAAAGCACCAGCCTGAAGGGAGAGGTATTTAGCAAATGGAAGGGTTAAATTGCCTGTAGTCGTCACTCTGATCTGTTTGTCTTTAGGTGCAGATTTGTGTGATAACATTGAAACTTCTAAACTCTTCTTCCAAAGCATCAAGTAGTCTTGCTTATCACAATAGTCATTTATGAGTTCTTGACGGAGATCCTTATTGATTTTGTCTAGCGTTTATACGAGATGTTGATATTTCAGCAAGGTCAAAATACTTCTTAAAGCAAAGGTTTCTAACTCACTGACACAATCTTTCAAATTACCTTTAGTGCTTCTTAACTTGGTGACTTCTTGAATAAGGCCCTGATTGTGGTCATGTGCGTCCTTGATCATCCCCCTTTTAATCTTTAATAGCCAACTTTAAGCTTTAGGCACGTATATGTTCAACAATTCCTTTACCACATAAAGGTCATAAGGGTATAATAATACTTCCACTTCAATATATTTTTGCAAGACTCTTATAGTAAGGAATATTATAATATTAATAAGTCACACTCTCCACTCTCTATCTGTACTAACTATTCGATTCCTTGTACCATCTTGAGGTTGCAAAAAGTCTATTGAGCAAGGCTCCTCAGCATGCGACTTCATCACAAACTGAATGCTCAAGAGTCAAGGGGTTTATCAGTCCAGGGTTCAATTGCCAAGTTGGATGATACTCCCATCCACATTGTGCAATGTTTTGCAATATCATTGTTTGGAGGGGCCACTCCGATTTCACTGAGAACTTTCAATCCTCATAGCTTGGCACTTAATCCCATTTTCCTCATGACAGTCTCTTACATGTCCTCGTTGATTTCATGGGTATGTCACTTTCAGTGGCTCCTTATCACAATTGGCATCTAGACAGGTGGTTTTGTTCTTCACCAATCTGTGGCTCTCACAAGTTGGTGACGCACCTTCAATCCTCCATGGATCCTTTGAGTGGCCCTTCTCTAAGTGGCCAGTGCTCTTTTTATAACATGATGGCTTTAGCTTCTCTTTTTTTATGACACGGCGGCTTTAGCTTCTCCATGGATTTGTTCTTCCTCAATCCTTCAGCTCAATCGAATCTTTGTGATTACTCTTGTTGGTGATGGTTCTGCGGAAGATTCCCCCTAGGACAATTACTTTCTCAATGGCTAGATCCTTATCCCTAAGAGCTCACAATTCTGTCATGACCAGATATCAATTATATTGCTAGAAATAGTAATGCAATGAACTACTATCTTCATTATCCATGGATCACAACCACATTGCCGACTGTGCAAATTTCTTGAGAAGTAGAGCTTGGGCCATGTTGGTGAAGGCACTAATCACTCTTTGCACCTCAACTTTGGCTCATGGATTGCAGTCACAATAAAACATGTATGGAGAAAGATGAATAGAAGGCTCAAATCGAGGTTTTTAGAGGTCAATTTTGAACAATGAAAACTCCATAGAGACCAAGGTATTGTTCAATGCAATATGGAGCAAGGGACAACCATCCCATGATCAGTGAATTAAACATGCCAAAAAGCTTAGTTGGGTGGGCATTGTTGAGGATGCCAACCTGTAGTAGCAAAACACACCTGGATGCCAAAGAAAACCATGGATTAAGTTCTCATGGAATCAACATTATGTAATGTATATGAAGAAAATTGTCTTGCTGCAAAACAGATCCAAACAAACGTGCTCATGCTAAGCTGGAGGATGCACCAAAAGGCACAAAATATTCACACATAGCATTGCAGGTGGCCTGAGAGAGTCTGAAAGGTCTGCTTGTAAATACTCACCTTTGCATTGTGTATTTAGAGGGCATGCTGCGACAAGAATTGAGCTAGGAATTAACCACAAACAATTCACACAACCAGTGTCTCATTTCATATTGGCAACAAACAATTCTGAGTAGCTGATCTAAAACATGCCGACATCATTGTCTGCAAAGTGTAGATCCACTCAGAGAGACAGAAGCACAACCTAGGGAAAAACCATGAAAGATGCATCAAAGATTCAAAACCACTATGGATTGAAACCCTGACTTTGATTCACTGTAGGATAAAACTATTTGTCCAGAATTTAAACAATACCCCAACAGTGGTAAGCAACACCAGAAAACAATAAGATTACCTGAAGTAAACATTGCGGATATCCAAGGCAAAATAATTCTCCATTAGGGTGCCACTTATAATTATATTGCATCCATAACATCACAGACAGTTGTTTTAGTGAGTATGTGGCTTCAACTGTTATACCATGTTAGGATTTCATGATGATACTACGGTAACTGAGTGGAATGGTGGTGTGCAGAGCCACCTTTAAACAATGAAGCACATTCAAGAGATGTCACGGCATTTGGAAGTCTTATTCTTATTTTAAGGGTATGTACTCGGGTGGTTGTCTCTTCATAATAGTACCATAGTCAAGGATTGATTACCTCACCTTGGTTTTACTAATGGATGTGGTGTTGTTTGCGACAAACCTGGAACAATTAAGTATGTAGTGTGGAATTGTTCGGTCACCAGAATATTTTGACCTTAGACAGCCACTGAATACAGTCTGCTATTTGTTGCTTCCCTTCATTTGAAGGGGGTTTTGTTTAGATACAAGTGGATGGTCCAGCAGGTTGGCAGGAGAATGCAGGATGCGATCAGATTGAAGGGACTATTTTTCTTGTGGAGACAGTTTTGTCGTGCACCTTTTCACGAGACACCATCTTTGTTTAGTTTGAGAGAAGTTTCTATATTCCGAGGAGATTTGGCTCATTAGATTTCAGCAAGGATTGGCATGTTTAGGAAAGATATAGGTTGTCTTCTGCTTGGAGCCAAAGTCGATATGTTGGTTCTATTGGCATATGTAGGTCGGGGATTCTAGTTTACTTACGCGTTGGCTTCTGGATATGTTGATCTGGATGTACACGTATACTGATATTTTGAAAAATATATACTGTATTTCTAATTGAAAAAGTGATAGTGTGTATGCAAAATACAAAATACTGAAACTGAACATTTCTATTGCTTTAGGGTGAGTGTGGGTGCCATGCAAGATGTGGGCCCTTGATTGGATGCATGATGATATATGGACCGCCTGCCTCCCTGCAGTGCTGAGTGTTTGTCAAGTTTGGGAGCAATTTGGCATTTACTGATTTCTTATCTTCAACCATTGTTTCTACTGTGTTTGGTTTTTTTTGAAAAATATGTCTTATATTTACTTAAAAATATTTATAATAAACTGTACAAAAAGCAGAAGGGTATATACAATGAACCTCATAGCCTCTTCCATATTGCAACTAGAGCAGAAATAAAATCAGAGTAGGCACAATGCAAAGATTGAGCATCTTTGATCGGCAGAGAACCTTTGGCCAGGAGCTGATGGCGCACCTCATCTTTTCAGATAGCACAAAAAGAAGACAAAGAGTTGACCTCATGATCAAAAACAACCTTGCACCTAAGTTGCCAAAGGACAGATAGAGCTGAAATCTACAACCTGTGAATGCAGGACGAACCTGGGAACAATAATCTCCAAACACTATAGAGCACCAGGGAAGCTTGCCCTAGAGCAGCATTGAGAACAGATCTTGAAGGCATGTCCAACAATGTTTGGAAAACACACACTCCCGGAAGATATGCTTCACTGTCCCTAGCTTGCGACATACAGGACATTGGTCATTCGAGAGCCCACTCTTGGCCAGCCCAGCCTTGGATGGAAGCCCCTGATTAATAGCCAACCATGGAAAAATCCGTAGCTTATATGAAATCCGCACTGACCACACATTGTGTAGCTTCTAAATCCACTTGTCTTCTGAATCTATGGAACCCCACTGCGAATTAAGAACCTGGGATAGTGAGTGTCGTTGATGAAGCAAGGAATACAACTGACAGGAATCATATTGCCAAAGAGGATGACCAAAGCGCCAATCCCAATCCTTCCAGAGTGGACTAGGCATTTTGATGTTCATTTTAAAATTTAAACAACTCGGACTTTGGCATAAGTCCATGCAACTCTATAATAGATAGTTGGTTAGGGGAAATAAGACCATACTCTTGAGCAAGAGTGCACCACTCCTTCCATGAATGAGTTGCAAAATCCCACAAATCTCCCTAGAAGAAGATTCCCTTTTGACTCAACCTGCAAGCTTGCATTTGATGTAACTCAACAATATAAGATCCCTGCGTCGACCAACTCCAAATGGGACAACATGCCAAATCCCAACTTAGCTCAGCTGCCCTCCCAACGTCAGTGAACCAATCTTGCAATAAATTTGCTCACTATTGCCTATAAGATCAGGGATAAGGCTTTGGCTTTAAGGTTCCCAACTTTATTTCAGAGATGCTTACATGTTTCGGCTTTGGATCTTGTTTTGTGGGCTATGGTGACTACCCTATTCACCAATGCTTCGATGTTTGTTTCTGTTAACAACACCCTATCCCCAAGGAATCTCTTGAACTGTTCCATTCACCAAGGTTGTCCAGTAGCACCCTACTTGTATGTTTTGACAGCTAATGTTTTTCGTTACCTACTAGAGGCTACTCGTATTGCAAGGCAAGTCCATGGTACCCTTCTTCCTAATGGCTCAAAGATGGTTAATAATCATTTTGCTGATGATTTTCTCCTTTCGTTAAGGGCAGAGAAGAAATCAGTTGATGGGGCCCTAGCTTGTCTAGACACGTTTTGATCTACTTCTGGTGTTGTGGTTAGTTCTCACAAGAATAATTTTGGGCTAGTTGGATCGGAGTCTCCTCCTAGCTAGAACCCCTCCGCTTGGACTTATATTCGTCTTGAGGAGATTGCTCGATATTTAGAAATCTTGTTTAGAGTTGGATTGTCTCTAGTTCCAATGTGGGAGTGGTGTTGGTAGAGGATGTAGAGTAAGTTGCACTTTAGGCATCACAAGAATCTTCCATTTGCGGGAAAATTGACCACCATTGGTCGGATTGTGTAGGTTTCTCATATATATTATATGTCTTGTTGGTTCCCCGGTCAAGCCCCATTCCAATGCCTTAAGCAAATTCTGAGGGCATATCTCTGGTCCAAATATGGTGGGGTGAACGGTCTTTCTTTGGTTCCTTGGGATGTGTGCACGGACCAAGGAAGAGGGAGGATTTGGTATGTGGCCATAGAGGGTAGCATTCTTGTATCCAAATGGGTGGTCAGGTGTCTTAAGGGTTCAACACCTTAGCAATTTTTCTTTGGTATCGAGTGAGTACTTCACAGCATATAGGTCGAGTTCGATGGGATTTTGGGCCATGTGACATCATCTCTTCTCCCCACTTATTTCAAGTGTCTAGATGGAGTCCCTCATTACATTCTTTGGGATAGGCTCAACTAGCCTTTGATTGAGTGGCGACTAGAAGAAAATACCTTAGAAACCAAACAACAAAAATAATCTCCAATAGTATCCCACATAGCCTTGTAGAACTCAGAAGGGAGACCATCCATGCATGAAGATTTACTATCATGATCACCACTAGAAACCTTGTGGGGGACCACTCTGCAGTATGCATCTCTAGTAGCCACCACCCCATCCATTAGAACATATGGAGCAAAAATATTATGAAAATGGGCACTAAACATACCTCTATCCTCAACAGGATCCTCCGCAAGTGTGCCATCGGCCCATCACAGTCCTAGCACCTTATTCACAACTTGCTTCCTCTTGAGAAAGTTAAAGTAGGACTTGAAACCTTCATCTCCCTCCCGAAGCCATTGAAGATTGGGACTGAATCTGAGCACCCCTGGCCATATACTCCTCACGACAGAGAACAACCATCTCTATCTTAGCGACCTCATCTTGAAGAGTCACATTTGGCAGATCCTCTTCAAGAAAGATGCAAACCTCCTCAAGTTGTTGCTGGACCACCCTTAGCTCCTTTCTCTGCTTCCATGCAATCATCCTAGCTCATCCTCTCATAAAATTAACCATATGGCACACAACAATCTCCCACCAAAGAATCCATTCTCGATCCCTAACCGGTTTAGGGGACAGATTTTGGATAGGTCGAACAAGAGCTCGGAAATCCTCTGACTCTAAATGGGACATATTCAACTTAAACAAAGGTGGTGAATCAACCGATTGGCTTAGAGAAACTATAGTCTAGATTGGAAGATGATCTGAGCTTGTCACATCCATTAGAACATCCACAAGGCAACATTTGCCTAAGAAAGTCATATCCTCCCGCGGCTCATAAACACGATACAAGCGAGCTTGAACTCTGGTGTTACCGTGCCTGTAGTTGGTGTAGGTGTAGTAACTACCATAGTCCAACCCCTTTTGTTTCCAATTAGGGTAAAAAATCTGTAAGGAGCCCTTGAACGTACACGAAGCCTGCTTCTTGGAACCACTAACCACTGAGCCTGAGACTCCACACCTATCACCATCCCACTTGACCATATTAAAATACTCTCAGATAATCTGCTCCGTAGCCGGGAGAGAAGAAGCCATCCAATCCCAGAGCCTGCTACACTTTGAATTGGAATTTGGAGCATAAACAGCACAAACGCCTATCAATTGATCCTACATCATGAGAGTGGCCCAGACACAATGATCCCGAGGATCTGAACCAAAAGCGACCAAAAAATTCTGCAAATAGGATGAAAGAACAACTGCAACTCCTACACTCCCCTAACAATGATCTGAATCCCAAAGGGGGCTATACCAACTGTAATTCATTCTTCTTTGAAGCTCGAAAGCAGCCAACTTGACTACCTGAAGGAAAGCCACATCTGGATGGAAATGCTGCAAAACACTTCTGACAGACTGCTTGCTACTGGGAATCATCATCCCTCGAACATTCTAGGACAGTAAGGATATCTTCATTCCTGGCTTGGAGGGTGTTGAGTAGTCTATTGTCTTTGTTAACAAGTGCAATGTGTATTTCGCCATTTCTTGCTGCAGGAAGGCGAAGTTGTTTATGCAATCATCTGAAAGATTCATCATGTTCTAATTTCTGATTCATGCCACTATCACACACAACATAGTTTTATGGCAATGGGTGCATCTAGCAATAGGATGCTTTATCACCTTGGAAAGGTGAAGCTTATGATGGTTCACTAATGCTTTGGCAAACAAAATACCGTCAATGTGGTATATTATATGACAATTCACAATATGGACTAAGCACACTTATTTATACTCCTTAAATTATGAACTGTCCAAAAATCAACGTTTTTTTATGGTAGTTTGGGAATTCAAAATGGGAATTCAAGCTTATGGCTTCCGATTTGAGAAGGGACATTTTTGTTAGAAAGCAAGAGGCAACTTAGCAATTAAACATAAACATGATTGCCCAAAGCAACATCCAGAAAGCCTTTCAACCTGCAAGGAATAATTATTCTGTATAGCTTTTCAATTACCCATGGAGTTTTTGTTTAGTTTTGACAATGAAGATTAACTTTGGCCATACCCAAATTGGAATTCGGTTTACTGTTAAATTACGACCTTTTTCTTTAATATTGATACTTTCATGGTGACTTTGGAGTTAACATTCTGTTTATATATTTCCAGGTACCAATACTGGCCGTGAAAGAGCATTTAAGAAATCGAGGGACAGAAGTGAGATTATAAAAATCAACGTTCCCTGGATATGAATTTGTGATCTTGGATCTACATAGAAACATCTGCCAACTTGGTCTTGGATAGATAATATGAAGTTCTCATTATTTTAAGAATTCCCTTCAACATGAGACATATCAGAGTAGGGCTTTGAATATCTGCCATTGGTCAAAATTTTGTTCCTGAAAGTATTTACGAGGTTATTCTTTGCCAAAGCTGTATACTAAAGTGATCTGTCCTTTGTTATAACATAGAATTAGGATTATTCATTCTACAATAGTATTTTGTACATGTCTTCATAGAATGAGACATATCAGAGTAGGGCTTTGAATATCTGCCATTGCCCAAAATTTTGTTCCTGAAAGTATTTACGAGATTATTCTTTGCCAAAGCTGTGTACTAAAGTGAACTGTCCTTTGTTATAACATAGAATTAGGATTATTCATTCTACAATAGTATTTTGTTCATGTGTTCGTAGGATTCTTCACGTTTTTAGCTGCTTCAGATGTAAATTAGTATTACTTTTTAGGTATATATTTTAATTATGTGCAACCCATAAACAATTTTATTACAGTGATGATTGTTTTGAATTAAAAGGCCATCTTGTTTGGTATATGATATGTGAGGATAGTTTGAAGTTGTTTTCAATAATATTATAATGAACATACAATCACAACATAAATGTATGTTGTCCCTATGTCTCCGGTAGGAAGGGGCTTGAAGGATCTTTACATTCATTGCAGAAATGTGCCACTATTTGCAGGCAATCTACATTTGAGATAACAAAGAGTAATATAATTAGATTTATTCTATTTAAGGATTTGGATTGATTGGATCGGATAGTTAATAGGGTTGGTGGTAAAATACCTATTCTTTATGAGAGGTGATGGGAATTTGAATGGTTTTGGAAAGATTAGACATATCAAAATTTCATTTTCCATACAATGATAAATATATTAATTATATCATTTTTACTTATAATCATGAGTATAGGTTTCTTCCAGTGTTAGCTTCTGAAAATGATAACCAATAGCCAACCTATTCCACTTTGGTGCTAATAAAATTTTAAGCCATTGGCTTGTTTCATTTTATGGTTTGCAGGTGGAATTCTCTATAACATTTATTCCCTTTAGCATAATTGAGACCAAACTATTTCATGATATCGATATCCTATTTTWGCAAGCCGTCTCAAATTTAGGTAAAATCAASTCCATCCAATAGCACCTTTTAGGAACCATTGGCGTATCAGATAGGTTAGGATATCTTCTCAAAAGCTACYATGGTAGAAATTATTCACCTCTAATAGCATATTGATAACAGAACACAAGTTTTYTCATGATCACTAATACGCTTATAGTCCACTATTGGCAACTCAAGAAAACCATTTCGTCCAATGCATTGTGCATTTAGAGTAGACATCCATTTTAATGGGGATTGCATAAAATCCAAATAATTATGATGAGCTTCAACTCAAGAAAACCATTTCGTCCAATGCATTGTGCATTTAGAGTAGACATCCATTTTAATGTGGATTGCATAAAATCCAAATAATTATGATGAGCATCACAGCCCTAGATGATAACCATTGTACTTAAGTAGAATCTTTCACGTAATCTCAAGCTCGCTCTTACATAGTGGCCCTTTTATGGAGGAGACTCATTTGATAATTGACACTTGTTTAACTTCTAGATAGAGTTCAATGCTCATTTTTCTTAAAATTATATTAATGTTTGTTAAAATTTTTGAGTGTTTACACACTTGGGGGTTCAGTGCTCAAGGCCTTGGTTTAGTTCGAGGCATGCTTTCTAGCCTTGACTAAATAGGTGATATGGTTCTCTTGCCCGAATTGAAAAACAATGCTTCCAACTTCACTTCTAGGATATCTCATCCAAGATGTACTTCTTGGACATGTTCATCAAACTAACCATCTTCTATAGATCCAAGGTTTGGGTAACTAGCTTGCTTCAGGCCTATTGGGCTAGGACAAATAGAGTCTAGGCCCTTCTATTAAAACATATAATCCATTTGGAAATAAACAGTTCCCCAATCCACCATCTAGGCAAAGTTAGGGCTCATCTAGACAAAGTTTGTGCCTTGAGGCCATCTTTAGACTTATCTCCTTCCTTCATAGAGACTGGATTGAGCAAAATTTGTGTTCGGTAGAGATAGGTACCCCTAACTAGTTGTGCACTTTTCATAGGATTTACCTCCACAAGCTACCCTAGATGGAGTTGTTGGTTTTAGGAGGCTTCCTAGTTGCTTTAGTTGATGGCCATTTCCTCTGATTGACTTCCTCCTTTTAGGGGCTCCATGGATGCTCTTGGTCATCTATTACTGTATAAACATGACATTAACCGGGTGATTGTGGAAGATATCTACACCCAATACATCTAGGTCACTTGGCTTTTTGCGCCCCCTCGAGGGCCTTAGATCTAAGATGACATTTTATTTTGAGCACTTTATGCAATCAAGGGACAATCTTATTGTCAGACATATGTACATGTCCATGCATTGGATGTACACCCTAAGGACCCCCCTTTGCTAGCTTAAAGTGGTCTCTCATCAACTTCAGGTCGACACTAATCACCACATACAATGATGCTCAAAAGGACTTTTCAACTATGTCACTTAAAGAGGATCAACTTAGAGGAGCACCTTGTTATCCCCCATTTCTAGGGATAACTAAGGAGATGATGTCTCGAGGCCCTCAGGTTGTAGACATGGAGTATCGAGAGACGAATTGACCGATAGTGTCCATTTTCATAGATGGAGCCCCGCTTCACCACCATACTTCTCCATTCGTCATGATGGCATTCACCACACTAGCTTGCTTCCGAAAGACGATGGATCTCGCTCCATGAGGTAACAAGTCAGGTATCATGGTATGTGTCACTTTAATACTTGGGGCATTTGAATATGTTGCATTAAACTTATCGTATTGTCCCCACTCATACCTACCACTTTCCATGACTTCTTCTTTTCCGTGTCCCCATCTTTTAGGTCACCGAGCTTATTGACCCAAGAAGGGCATGTACCTCATTTCATGGGAATAAGGGGATGAAGGCCCAGAGCCTTGTAGTTGGAAAAAGATAAAAGCCAATCATAAACCTTCCAGATGCTCACACGGGGATCCCAAGGACAATGAAATGTTTCTAAAAAAAAAATGTTAAAGGACCCCTAAAAATAAGTAACTTAAATCATGTAAACCAAGGTAGAGCGGTGTGGGCTTTGTTTTTATTGCTTAGTTTAGTGCCCCACACTGTTTTCAACTTGGGGAAGCATTGTGACCATGGTAGAGCATGTGGGCTTTGTTTTTATTGCTTAGTATAGTGCCCCCGTACGTCTTCAACCTAGAAACACTTTAATAAATTAATGACAAATGGGCTTGGAAAAATGTTGCATCGTGGACGAAGGGCAACACACCCTCAATAAAGGCGCCCATAAATGAGACAATACGAGCCCTTATATGTCATGAAACCCCATACTTAGAAGTCTAACCCCATCCACCTCACACCCACTACATAACTTAGAAAGGATTGTCCTTGGGAACCTCCCCTACTTGAGGAATTGGTTCAATCAATAGGGCATTCTGACACCCCTCCCATATTTAAATCTGGCAAATTGCAGAGGGCCTATGAACACTTGTTTAATTTGGAAAGGTAGTTTTGATGCACATGTTTAGATGGCTCTTGTATTAAATGTGATTTTACTTGGCATGATACGTTTGACTTGAAGACTCTTGGAGGGCGTATTTACTTGTCTTTGCAGAACCTTGCTTGGTGGACATTTGTGGAGGAACAAGCCTTGCTTGGGCCTTCATTGGGGCATGAAGCCCATAGAGTGGATGGCATACCCCACTCCTTGGGACAAACTAGATGATGAACGTTACCTTTGGAGGCATTGCAGGACATCCTAGAGAAGAAAAGCTAGCGCCCTTTGCCCAACGTTTGACCTTGGAGGCTCAAAAAGTCACTTTCTATGGCATGGTGTCTCACTTGGGGGCTAGGGTTTGATGGTGATGGGTGATTTGATGATGACTTGGCATGTTTTGATGGATGGAAACCCTTGCACCTTGAAGATGTGACCTTTGGAGGCCCAACGTCTCCCTCAACGGGCTCAATGACTTGCCATTTATGCCAAAACATCACCCCCAGCGGGGATGATGTCATCATTTAGGGCTTGCTTATTTTGTAAAGGGGCAAATTAGGTGCCTGACCTCCCTTATTTGTGTTTTACCCTAACTTAAGTGGAGAAATCATTTTTACAAGGTCAAGTATAAATAAGACCTTGTCACTTTCATTAGGATATAACACACTTGAGAATTACATATCTCATGGCTGAAATTTTCACCCCTCTTGGGCAATTCACTCTCTCTCTCTGTCTCTCTCTCTTGTGCTCTTATGGATGCTAGTTACTTGTCTTTTGGAGGAAAGTGGTGCACTATCTATCTTGGATGCTTGTCTTGCTATTGTGGTGGAATATACTTGGTTAAAGAGGGTTTATCTTGCTATCTTTTGGAATTGGTAAGGAAATTTCTATATATTGTTAGTGTTTATTATTGTTTCATGGTTATTGTTGTGTAAACCCTTGGACGAGTATAAGGACATACAACCTCCACTAAGTCTATTAGATTTGTCTTTGGATAAACTACTCAAAAAGGTTGTTAGGAGGAGGAAAAAATATTACACCCTCCTATATTTACCTTGCTAGTTGTGTTTTCCCTAGGGAGTAAAAAGGATTACACCCCTTGGGAAGTAACACAATTAGCTCTACAACAAGAGACCCCATAGCCCAATTGATAAAGGCACGAGTCTAATTTGCATTGGAGAAATAAAATCATTTGCATTGGAATACATGAAAAATAGATATTTTGCCATTATTCAAGTTGGAATCAATTTTTCATGCTTAAGGCTTCCTTGTGCCCTAAGGGCGTCTAGCTTAGCCTTGTAATTCTTTTCGCTGTTATAAATTAATGCTACAACCACTAGGACTGCAACAAAACTCGTCTTTTTTCATCTATTACTCACTTATCTACTGCTGAAATTTACTTGTGAATCTAGATTATTGTTCTACTGTTCATTAGCTATCTTTTTGATGGTTTACTTGTCAATTTTCGTGGTTAGATCTTGCTTCTGTAGCAATTGTTTCCTACAAACATTTGATTGTTATAATGCATTGTTGATGACACTATATAAACAACCCTAAAACTCACCAAAGTCTTGCTTCATTAATTGGTAGTTTAACTAGTCTTTATTAGCTTTATTTCCTTCATCTTATACTTGATTTTGGTTGTTAGATTTGCAATCGATATAATTTGTTTACCGCAAAAAATATGTTTCCATACTGCTGCAATTTGGGACAACAAGCTTATCTTGTTGATTCCCTTTGATATAAGACTTGGTTTATGATCATTTGTCTTGTTCCGGGCAAGGTTAAAACTCAACTATTTGCAATCATTTACCCTTCAACAAGACCCGTTATCAAGCCACCCTTCATCTCCAATCTTGATCTTTAGGGGATCCATCCTTCATCATCTCACTTTTCATTTCAATCCCTTAAGGATCACCAAGATCATGAGGGTTTCACCTTGTTGACCAATATCTTATCACGTTCATTCATAAAGGGGGCTTTAAAATTGTGAAAAATAGAGTCAATATATTATAGGTATTGGGGGTAGGTGTGTGGGGTAGGAGGGGGTTGTAGGTATTGAGAGGTATCAAAGGGGGTATTTGGTAAAAATATAAAATATCTAGTAAAAATAGGGGTTATTTTGATTAGAAATATGTATTGGGAGGGGGGTTGAACCAAAGGATTTTGGGAGGTATTTATCAATATCTAGTGAAATTATATGTATTATTTAATATCCCATGAATCCAGATGAGGCGTCGATGTCCATTCTCCCACTTGACAAAGATGAAGTTGTTCAACCTAGCTTTCCTCCTGCACATAAATATGAAGAAGTGATTAGTTCAGATGATTCCATGGAGGACCTCTTCAACGTGGTTGGTCAACAAATTGATGATTTCATACAGGTTGGCAGACGAGGATGGGATGTGGGTTGCTTCATTTTTGATAGAGATCCCATCTATGACATAGAGGGTAGTCCTCATGTAAAAGGGGTTGAATTATCATCTTCAAAGAACCGGTTTTCATGTACATATGATTCATATTCTTGGCAGCTTGGTGATGATATGGTCACACATATTTTCCATCCATTTGAGGATGACTTCTTGTCATATACTCATCATGACTTTCAATCATCCCTTGGGAGTTGTGATGTGTATCCTTTTGGGGATTTGGATTTGCTCATTGAAGATTGTCGACCACCATCGTGCTCAGATTTTGATGGACACCAAGTTGTGGCCAGCCCGAAACAATCAGAGGCTCACACTACCAAACGAAAGTATTTTCATCTTGGGGTTTTTGGTAGGGATTTGTAGATAAAGAAGCAATGTATTCAAATTGTAGGAAAATAGTTTTTCTCTAGACCCGAGGTCGTTCCTTACCTCATTTCCTCTTCTCTAGGAAATCAACAGTGTTTCTTGGGATCTCTTATATCCTCTCAGCCTTCAGGGGGCGATGATATTTTAAGTGAAGATGAAGATGAATCATTGTCTATTTATGGTAGTTCTCTTCAGAGATGGATTGATCATGCTTGTGGCTTTTCTTTCCAGCAGGATTTCCTCCCTCGCCCATCTCCATGAGCTTCATTTCATGATTGATTATATGTTTATTTATGCTCATGATTATTATGTACTTCATTTATCTTGTATCACACAATTAAACACATAGGGATAAACCTTGGTGAGATGATCAGTTGGTTGCACCGGTTGTACGATTTCATTTGACATCCACATGGCCATGAGCCCCAAGTAAGTAGGTAGGTCATTTGATTTCCCATGCATTTGCATTTGCTTGCTCATAATAGATAGTTGCATTTACTTGTAGTTGCATGTCATATCTGATTTTTCATTTTTCTCTACTTACATTATTGCATAGTTGTTTTACCTAATTTTTTTTTTATCATATCATATGTTATTAGATTTTTTTTTTAAAATACAAAATTTTCTTTTAAAGACTAGTTGAAATTTGGATTTTTTTATCATATGGACAAAGGCTGAGTGAGCCACCCTGGATTTCACAGTTTGTTGTTTCAGTGTATGTAGACACATGTCTTACAAAGAGATTTTGAGGTTCTCATGCACTCTACGACGAGCACATGTCCCTGGGTAGGAGCCAGATGTTATCCCCCATTTCTAGGGATAACTAAGGAGACGATGTCCCGAGGCCCTCAAGTTGCAGACATGGAGTACCGAGAGATGGATTGAACGATAATTTCCACTTACATAGATGGAGCCTCATGTCACCGCCATACTTTTCATTTCGTCATGATGGCATTCATCACACCAACTTTCTTCCAGAAGACTGTGGATCTTACTCCATGAGGTAACAAGTCAGGTATCATGGTAAGTGTCACTTTAATTCTTGGGGCATTTGAATATGTTGAATTAAACTTCTCTTAATTATGGAACGTTTTGCTTGGAAATTATGCTTTTTTCCTTTTTTCACCTTGGTGAGTGTCATGATTTCCTAGTAAGTGGCCACCCTTGGGGAAAGGGTTGTAATCAAAGGTCTTCCTTGAAGGGTTATCGTACCGTACCCACTCATACTTACCACTTTCCATTACTTCTCTTTTGTGCCCCCATCTTTTAGGTCATCGAGCTTATTGACCAAAGAAGGGCATGTACCTTATTTCATGGGAAGAAGGGGCTGAAGGCCTAGAGGCTTGTAGTTGGAAAAAGATAAAATCTAATCATAAACCTTCTAGATGTTCGGCCGAGGATCCCGAGGACAATGAAATGTTTCTCGAAAAAAAATGTTAAAAGACCCATAAAAATAACTAATTAAAATCATGCCAACCAAGGTAGAGCGGTGTGGGATTTGTTTTTATCGCTTAGTTTAGTGCCCCACACTATATTCAACTTCGAGAAGCATTGTGACCAGGGTAAAGCGCATGTGGGCTTTGTTTTTATTGATTAGTTTAGTGCCCCCATACGTCTTCAACCTGGAAACACTCTAATAAATTAATGACAAATTGGCTTGGAAAAATGTTGCATCGCGGATGAAGGGAAACACACCCTCAATAAAGGCGCACATAAATGAGACAATACGAGTCCTCATATGTCATGAAACCCCATACCTTAAAGTCTAACTGTTGAATTATTGTAACTTTGAAGAATATTCTACTTGTATTTGAGTCATTGTATAGATCGAATCCCCTTTTGTGAATTGGTCAAACATGTATTTGTATGGTGGTATTTGTAAAGTTGGCCCCTAGTAATTGTAAAGTGGTTTTAGCCACTTCTAGGAGAAGTCGGCTCCACTAAGTGAAGAGTCACAACCCTAGCACCACCTCACAACTTGTATTTATATGTGAGGATGGTGTCTCATTTGTACACACTCACAACACTAGCTCTGCAACTATGAAGACGTGCACAAGTCTTGGAGGAACTGCTACTGCAACTAAGTGTGACGTCAAGGAGGGTTCTTGGTATGTGTCTTGGTATTTCTTGGTTAAGTGGTGCACTACTCTTCCTAGTGAAGGAGTAAAGGAGGATCTTTTGTTCGGTCTTTTTTCTATCTATATTGAGGAAGTTTTGTTGGGTTTTCTCCCCCATGAGGGTTTCCTAGGATAATCTGTGTGTCTCTATTGTTTATGTGATTGTCTCTCTTTCAATGATCTTATTTATGCAGCTAATGTGCTAAATCATTGTAATAATAAGGAAGAACCGTAATTGCTAGCTGTATAAGTAAAACTTCAACATGGTTTCAGAGCAGACCTGGAGAGACCAACTCACAATCCAATTTTCAGTATTGCAGCTGCTGCAGAATTAGGGTTTCTGCATAAACCCTAAGTGTGATGTTTTCCTCGTTTCAGGAGGATGTTGGAGAAAGTAAGCACACCTAGGAACTTGTTGAAATAATGTAACTGCAAAGTGTATTCTTATTATTATTTGATATATTATTCATTGGATCAATCCCCATTGTGGATTGATCATGTCGGCTATTGTAAAAGGCCCAAATCCCTTTTTGCGAATTGGTCATAATGTAATTATAATAGGTAGAAAGAGAAGTCGGCCCCAGAATATATCAAAGAGGCCCTAGAATATAATAAAGGTGGTTATAACCACCTAGAAGAAGAAGTCGGCCCTGCCATTGAAAGGACACTCCCACACGTGCCAATCTTTTATAAATAAGGAGGCTAGCGCCTCACTTAGACACACACCTCACTTGCTCATTTTGAGAGACAAGTTCCAGAACTGCAGTTGGAGAAGAGAGAGAGAGAGAGAGAGAGAGAGAGAGAGAGAGAGAGTGGCACATATTTGGGAGAGGATCTTCTGTATTAGCTTGAGTTATCTCTTGGCATTGTATTGGCTATCTATAATAAGAAAGTTTTGCTAGGTTTTCTTCCCCTAGAGGGTTTCCCAGGATAAATGTTGTCTCTTGTGATTGTGTATTTCTCAATGATCTTGTCTTATGTTGTTGTTATCTATTGAAATGAAAAGAACTATAATAATGGCTTAAACAATAACATGGTATCAGAGCCAAGCTAAAGAGAGCATCTTTCACAAGAGAAAAGTGAAAAACGTCACTGTTGTCGTACATGCAAATTAGGGTTTTTTGTTGAAGAGATATTTCATCCCTAAAACCATCTAGAAAAGTGTGCCCTCCCCCAAGGATCATTTTGGCACCTTCAGTGCACCTTTTCCATGGCTAGATCTCCCATAAAGTGAAACCCTAGTTTCACAAAATACCAGAAAACCAGAAAACTAGAGGACCAGAAGTACTAGAAAACCAGAAGCACCAGTCTAGAAATCCGCATATCAAGTTTGAGGGGTTAAAAGTTGGATTTTCAGAAATCTGACTGCACCAGCTTACTTGCCTCAACTCAACGCATCTATCCACTGGATCAGAATTTCAAATTTTGAAGTTTGAAAAATTAGGGTTTCCTCATAAAACCCTAAGTTGCAGTTGCAATTGCAGTCTCAGAACCAGTTGCAGATGCAGTATTAGTTGCAGTTGCAGCCGTAGCACCAGTTGCAAACACCCTTGAAGTTTTTAAGAGTTGGTAATGATTACCGCTGCTGCCAGATGGTGCCACTACCTGCAAATGTCATCAGAGGTATGTACTCACATATGTTTAAATGGTTAGACTTTAAAGAGTATTTGCAGGAGAAGGTATCTCTTGCCATAGATCCAGAAGGATCTCAAGATCCAACACATTCAGAGGAATGATGCAACCCAGGGGTGATTATTCTAATATGCATCCATTTGTTATATTGATCAATGTTGCATGTTGTAGCTATGACTATCATTCTAACCTTTTCTGAGTCAAGGTATTAGATGGATTAAAAGTTGAGATCATAGAGCTTATCCTCTAACCCAACCTTCTGTCAAGATAACGTATTGTCTTACTATAGAAGACAGGTTGAAGAAATCACTCGTCATCTTGAGTGAAGGAGACTCGAAAGAAAAGGAGACACTCATTCCTGAGGACAAGGCTCCAGGTTTGATTAATCAGGTTAATAAGATTCAAAGGTACACATGATAAGTTGATGACTATAGTTGAGATAGCAGTCTTTGTAAAGTATCATACTTGATAGCATGTGGGCATATATAGGTAAATGTTTAACGTAATCATTTGTCTGATACAACTAACACCTCCTCTAGGAAGAATCTCGTGTGTTAGTTACAGGTTGCCATGGAGGAATGTTTGATCACAACACTATGAGAGTGTTGACCTCATTTCGTATTGTATTCCTTACCTTTAATCTTTGCTTCAGACAAATTACAAGTGATAGCTCTAAAGGAGCCACTGTGATGATTGTTCGTGCTATTGCTTTATATTATCAAAATGATATTATTCTTTCTTCTTGTTTTGTTGACCTTGCTCCAGGTCACAGGTAATAACCCTGAGGAAGCTATAGTGAAGGTTGCAGAAGGCAACGTGCTAAAGGAGAGACCATAAATGAAGCAATCATCATTGGAAAAGAAAAAGGTGGCTTGCATAAGCTAAAGGGCCACTCAGACGCTGCCATGACCCACGTCATTGAGAATCCATGTGAACTTTGGCATAGAAGATTAGCTCACATTAACTACAAGGCACTACCATACATATGCAAAGAGGTCACAGGTTTACCAGAACTCAAGGTTGACCATGAAGGTGTATGCAATGGATGTGCACAAGGGAAGAACATCAATAGCCCTTTTTCCGAAGAGAGACAACAAAGCAGAAGGAGTCCTAGAACTCATTCATTCAGATGTGTGTGGCCCAATGCCATCGTCCTCCATTAGTGGGTATGTATATTATGTATCACTTATTGATGATTATGTTGATTTGTGTACCTTGGGAGGTGTTCCCCATGTGTTATCCCTTCTTAGCACATGTGGGAGAGACATTTGCCTTTGTCCTATGTACTTTATGTTCTATTTTGTACTTGACTTTGGTTAAAGTGCAAAATGTCACTTTT
>ML819173.1:125481-158509 GCA_009831015.1 Picea engelmannii
TTCTGTCCATATTTCAGCATTAAAAGATAGATAGGTGTGTTGTTGTTTATTGGGAAAGTATATGTAAAATTAATCTAACATAAAACTACTTGCAAGGGCACCCAATCACTGAAACAACAACCATAATATATCAGCAAAACAAAACTACAGTTGGCTGTCATAAAACAGCAGTAAACATTTTTATAACAGCAGAGAAACTTAGTGTCTTAGCTTGGTCAAAGACAGACCAAGAAGACTGCTGATAGTTCCTGGATTTTCTACAGATTATTCTCGTAAGACCTGGTTCAACAAGTTCAAGGAATTCAAAGCCTTGATAGAGAATCTTTCTGAAAGAAAGATCAAGATACTCAGGTTAGATAATGGAGGAGAATACACCTCAAAAGAGTTCGTGAGCTTCTGCAAAGATGTTGGGATTAACAGGAACTCACTACTCCCTATAATCTTCAACAAAACGGTGTGGCTGAAAGAAAGAACAGAACAATAATGGAAGCCGTGAAGACCATGATCGACGATCAAGATCTTCCTATGTGCTTATGGGCAGAAGCAGCAATGACAATTGTATATGTGCAAAATTGATTGTCCCATAGTGCACTTGGGTTCAAGACCCCGGAAGAGATGTTCACCGGAAAGAAGCTAGAGGTAAGCCATCTCAAAATATTTCGCTACCTATTTTTTATACATATATCGAAAGAGAAAAGAAACAAGTTGGAACCCTCAAGAAAGAAGGGAATATTTGTGGGATACTATGAGGTCTCCAAGGCCTTTAGGATCTATATACCAGGTCACCGCCACATTGAGATCAGCAGGGATGTGACCTTTGATGAAGATGCAATACTCAAGAAATCAAGAAAATGCCAGCTTGAAGAGGTATATGAAGAGGAACCCGTAATCCCCAGAGTTGCAGAATTAGTGAGGGAGGTTCCCAAAGCTGCTAAACCAGTAAAGGAAGTTGTAACTTCCCCTGATGAGGAAATTCTAGAAGATCATGACATAGCAAAGTTTCAAGAACCTCCTCAGATGGTGATCCTCCATAAAAGAAAGTTAGCTTGGGCTAGAGAGCTTATTCAAGATGAAGAGAAGTATGGTGTTCCCAAAGGAACCACGAGACATGTGAAGAGACCTAAGCCATTCTCCAGTTATATGGCTTTGATGTGTGATCTCCTAGAAAATGAGCCTACCTGCTTTGAAGAAGGCATTTAGAAGAAAGAATGGGCAGATGCCATGACAGAAGAATACCAAGCCATAATAAAAAACGATGTATGGGAAATAGTTCCCAGACCAAATAGCAAGGATGTGGTATCGTCTAGATGGCTCTTCAAAATAAAACACGCTGCAGATGGAAATATTGAGAAGTATAAAACAAAATTTGTAGCTCGTAGCTTTTCTCAAAAAGAAGGTATTGACTATGAAGAGACATTCGCTTCTGTATCCAGATACACTTCAATTAGAACCATCATAGCCCTTGCAACTAAGATGAAGTGGAAGTTACACTAGATGGACGTAAAAACAACTTTCCTAAATGGTGTTATCGAAGAGGAAGTGTATATAGAGAAACCTCAAGGATTTGAAGTTGAAGACAAGAAGTCTCATGTCTGCAAGTTGAAGAAAGCCTTGTACGGATTGAAGCAAGTCCCTAGAGCTTGGTATGGCCTAATAGACAGCTTTTTGACGAGCTTGGGCTTTACTAAGAGTAAAGCAGATTTTAACCTCCACTTCAAGGTTATGAATGATGAGTCAGTAATACTATTACTGTACGTGGATGAATTATTCTTAACTGGATAAGAAAAGCTCATCACTGAATGTAAGAAGAGACTTGCTTCAGAATTTGAGATGAAAGACCTTGGCCTAATGCAGTATTTCTTAGGTCTTGAGGTATGGCAGAGTCCAGAGAGGATCTTCCTTAACCAAGGGAAGTATGCAGTCGAAATCTTGAAGAGATTCGACATGTTAGAGTGCAAGCCCATGAATACACCAATGGAAACGACATTGAAGCTACTGGTTAATACTTCATCAGAATTGATTAATGCCACACTTTCCAGACAGATTATTGGATTGTTGATGTACCTGACGAACACCAGACCAGACATTTGTTTTGCTGTGAGCACCTTGAGTCCGTTTCTGGTAGAACCTAGACATGTTCACCTTGTGGCTGCAAAACATGTGATGAGGTACCTTAAGGGTACATTAGATTGTGGTCTCAATTATGATGGAAATCGTGATTTTACATTGAGTGGGTACACTGATTCAGATTGGGCAGAAAGTGTTTCTGACAGGAAAAGAACTTCAGGATGTTGTTTTAGTTTGGGATCAGCCATGATCTCGTGGAAGAGTAGGAAGCAATCCAACATTTCTCTCAGCGCAACGAAAGCAGAATACATTGTTGCATGTTCTGCCAGCTGCGAAGCTATATGGCTTTGAAAGTTGTTGATCGACCTATTTGACCTAGAGATGGAAGAAACCACGATCCTATGTGACAACCAGAGCTGCATAAAGATGACAGAGAATCATGTATTCCATGACAGGTCGAAGCACATAGAGATTCGTTATCATTACATTCGTGACATGGTGCAGAGAGGAGCCTTAAAGCTCCAGTACGTTAGCACGAATGAACAGGTTGCTGATGTGTTGGCCAAGCCTCTATCTCGTGTAAAGTTTGAGCACTTTTGAGATAAGCTTGGTATAGTCCGAAAGGACCTTTCTCGAAAGGGGGAGTAGTTGTTGTGATGAGACATCTCTTGCTTTCAGCCTTATTACTGTGACGTAAAACAAGACGATGTGATGAGACTAGAACTGTGCTTCCGACTTGATAGCTGTGACATAAAGCCAGTCTAGTATCTTGCTTCCAACCTGATGGTTGTGACGTAAAGTAAGAAGATGTGATGAGACTAGTACTGTGCTTCCGGCTTGACAGCTGTGACGTAAAGCCAGTTTAGTATCTTACTTCCATCTTGAGTGTTGTGACGTAAAGAAAGACGTTGAGATGAGATTAGTACTGTGCTTCCAGCTTGAAAAGTTGTGACGTAAAGCCAGTCTAGTATCTTGCTTCCAGCTTGAGTGCTGTGACGTAAAGAAAGACGTTGAGATGAGACTAGTACTGTGCTTCCAGCTTGAGAAGTTGTGACATAAAGCCAATCTAGTATCTTGCTTCCAACTTGATTGTTGTGATGTAAAGCAAGATGAGTACTGAGATTCCATCTTAACAACTGTGACGTAAAGCCAGTCTTGTATTATGATGAGCCAACCTCGTGCTGTGATGGTGATGATGTATTAATTTTATGCTAATACATATTGATGCATATGATGATTGCATTCCTTTGAGAATGACGTTGTTGCCAATGAAGAAAACTTCCGATGATTTATAGATATGCCAGTCAGTGTTCCAAGATGATATTGATGATGTTGTCCTCTTGATGTTGTTGATGATAAATGCCTCTCTCTCGCCTGATCATGTTGAAGAATACCCTTATTGTTAAGGGGGAGTGTTGAAATAATGTAACTTCAAAGTGTATTATTATTATTATTTGATATATTATTCATTGGATCAATCCCCATTGTGGATTGATCATGTCGACTATTGTAAAAGGACCAAATACCCTTTTGCAGATTGGTCATAATGTAATTATAATAGGCAGAAAGAGAAGTCAGCCCTAGAACATATCAAAGAGGCCCCGAAATATAATAAAGGTGGTTATAACCACCCAGAAGAAGTCAGCCCTGCCATTGAAAGGGCACTCCCACACGTGCCAGTCTTGTATAAATAAGGAGGCTAGCGCCTCACTTAGACACACACACCTCACTTGCTCATTTTGAGAGACAAGTTTCAGAACTACAGTTGGAGAAGAGAGAGAGAGAGAGTGGCGCATCTTTGGGAGAGGATCTTCTGTATTAGCTTGAGTTATCTCTTGGCATTGTATTGGCTATCTATAATAAGGAAGTTTTCCTGGGTTTTCTTCCCCTAGAGGGTTTCCCAGGATAAATGTTGTGTCTCTTGTGATTGTGTATTTCTCAGTGATTTTGTCTTATGTTGCTGTTATCTATTGAAATGCAAAGAACTATAATAATGTCTTAAACATTAACAAAAATCGCATCTAGTCCATGGATTAGAATTTCGAAATTTGAAGTTTGAAAAAATTAGGGTTTCCTCATAAAACCCTAAGTTGTAATTGAAGTACCAGTTGTGGTGAAAGTTTTTGTGAATTTTTGGGACTGATTTTTATTGTTCTAGTGCACCTTACCCTAGAAAATCTCCAACTACCTTTAGATTACAAATTGTAGCACCTTTGAAGTTTTAAAGGTTCGCTATCGCTTGCCGCTGCTACCGGATGGTGCCACTACCTGTTGTTACTGTCAAAGGTATGCACTTACATATGTTTAAACTGTATCATTATGTTTAAAGGGTATTTGCAGGAGAAAGGATCTTTTGTCTAAACAATAATCATAGATCCAGAGGGATCTTAGATCCAACACATTCAGAGGAACTGTGCACCCCAGGTTTGATTACTTTGATATGCCTCTACTTGTTATGGCATTATTGTAATCTGATGAATATCCAAGCTCCATTTTGATCTGTTGAAGTTATCATACTAACCATTTGTCAAAATTAAAGTCAAAGTATTAGATTGATTAAATTTGAGATTACAAAGTTTACTCTCTAACCCAGTTTTCTGTTAAGAAAGCATATTGTCTTATTACATAGGACATGTTGAAGAAAATACTTGTCATATTGAGTGAAGGAGACTCGGAAGAAAAGCAACACACTCATTCTTGAGGACACGACTCTAGGTTCCAGGTTTGATTGATTAAATTGATAAGATTCAAATTTATACATATCAAGTTTGATAACTACTAAACAATATAGTTGTGATAACAATCTTGAAAAGTTTTATTATTGAATACTTGGTAGCATGTCAACACTATTGAGATAAATGCTTACTGTAATCATTTACTAGATATAACTAACATCTCATCTAGGATAAACTTCTTGTTTTGTTTCTAGGTTACCATGGAGAAATGATTGATCACAACACTAGAAGAGTGTTACTCTCATTCCTTATTATTGTATTTCTTACTTTTTACCCTTGTTTCAGGCATGTCACAAGTGATAGCTGTAAACGAGCAACTGTGAAGATTGTTCTCGCTATTGTTTTATTATTATTATAAAGAGTATTATTTTTGTTTGTTGATTCTCCCTTGTTGTTCTTGTTCTAGGAAAGTCATAAGTGATAACCCTAAGGGAGCTATAGTGATGGTTGCAGGAGGAAACATATTAGATGAGACATGGAGCAGACTGTCCAATTTGTATACATGACTGTATACATCCATGTACCAAAGAAGATGAAGAAGAAGCTACTTTTGAGATACATAGTATCTCATATGGAGATTGATTGTAAGGAGTAAAAGGCTCCAAAGATGACCAAACATTAGAATATAACTCATAGTAGACTTGGTCAATGTATAATGAAGCCACCTTGACAAGAAGAAAAAAATGTTTGAATTCTGACTCATATTTTCATATTAAGACTTGGTATTCAAACACCAAGTATATCCTGCAGAAACTATGAAGTTTTTGTAGACTTAGAAGAAATCAAGACTTAGAGTAAGCTTGATCTCAGAAAAGATCAGATGGGAAAACAAGACATCTTCCAGGACTGGCAAACAAATGCCATGAGTTGAGAAGAGTAGATCATAATTTCAGAGACCTCTAGGAGACATGAAATCTCTTGAGAAGATTCTCTTGTTTCAATGACAGAGGAGGAAGCTAGTTAGAAGGACTCGGATATGGATTTTTCCTTAAGACCAAAAGGGAAGTCAGTGGTGACTTCCAAGATTGATCTAACAGATCAAGAATGCTTCAAATAACATTATAAAGATGTACAAAGCCTGATTTGTGTCCAGAGGATTCTCCCAGCAAAAGGGAGTAGACTATGACAAGACACTTGCTCCAATAATCATAAGAAATATATATAGAACAAACATGATTCATTAAAAGAAGCCGACACAATATGAGATTTAGAGGGAGTAGGTATGAAAATCCATGTATTTGAGATTGAGTTATCTCAAGTGCCAGTTGGTGCAGTACATGAGTTGGTCCATGGAGACATGACTACAATAGAAGTTTTTAGTTACCTAAAGAGAAAGAGAATAAGCTACCCTCAGTGTCAGTTATTAAGCCAATCTCAGTTTTAGATGAAGCTGTTATCATGATAGAGTAGAGTTACTCTCAGAGTTCAACAACCACAATGATAATGGAACAATCATTCTCAGCTTCAGAGCAGCTGCAGGTGCAGAGTCCCAGTCCTAGATGAATAGTTGCAGAGAGAGCATATGACATACTCTTAGGCAGTGAGACAGATAGTGCTTTGCAGAAAGCACATAGAGTTAGCACATGATTGTGCAGATTAAGTTGCAGCTGAGAAAGTGTACTAGGTTGGTACAATGTGATGTGAAAATTTGGTTTTGAAGTACAGGACAAGAAGACTCATGTTTGCTAGTTGAAGCAAGCTCCAAGAGCTTGGTATGGAAGGATTGATATTTTTTTACGAGCTTGGGATTTACCAAGAGTAAAGTTGATTCTAATATTTACTTCAAGGTTATGAACAATGAGCCAGTTGTATTGCTACTATATGTGGATGCCTTATTCTTGATAGGAGAAGAAAAACTCATCACAGATTGCAAAAGGAAGCTCGTTGTAGAATTTGAGATGAAAGACCTAGGCCTGATGCATTATTTCTTAGGTCTTGAAGTTTGGCAGAGCCCAAAGAAGATCTTCCTTAACTAAGGGAAGTATGCAGTTGAAATACTGAAGAAGTTTGACATGTTGGAATGTAAATCCATGGCCACACCCATGGAGACGAATTTGAATCTCCTGGTTGATACTTTGTCAGAGTTAGTTAATGCTACATTATATAGAAAGATTATTGGTTCGTTGACATAACTGATGAATACCATGCCATATATATGCTTTTCTGTGAACACCTTGAGTCAATATATGGTGGAGCCCAGACATGTTCACCTTGTAGCTGCAAAGCATGTAATGAGATACCTTAAGGGTACATTGGATTATGGTCTCTGTTATATTGGAGATTGTAACTTCGGATTGTATGGCTATATTGATTCAGATTGGGTTGGAAGTGCTTCAGAGGAAAAATAAACACTTCGGGATATTTTTTCAGTTTAGGGTCAGCCATGACTTCGTGGAAAAGTAGGAAGCAATCCAATATTGCTCTCAGTACGACAAAAGAGGAGTACATTGCAGCATGCTCCGCCATTTGTGAAGCCATATGGCTTCGAAAGTTGTTGAGAAGTCTGTTCGATCTGGATATTGAAGCTACCATGATTCTATGTGATAACCAGAGTTGCATAAAGATGATAGAGAACCCAGTGTTCCATGATAAGACAAAGCACATAGAGATACAATATCACTACATTCATGACATGGTGAAGAAGGGAGCTGTAAAGCTCCAATATGTTGGCGCATATGAGAAGGCTGCAGATGTGTTGACTAAGCCTCTATCTCGTGTGAAGTTTGAGTACTTTCAAGACATGCTTGGTGTAGTCTGAAAGGACATCCCTCGAGAGGGGGAGTGATGGTGATGATACGATGGTATCCTGACCAACAACGGGTAGCTCAGTTAGGATTTTATATCCTAGGGGATTGATCATCCCTCGACAGATCCCGAAGGTCTGGTAAGGACAGTTTGTCAGAGTACCTGTGCATGTATATGCTAGATGTGGTCAGTACTGGTAGCTCAGTTAGGATTTTTTTTTTATCCTAGGGAATCTTATGATTCCTGGGAAGATCCTGAAGGTCCGGTAAGGACAGTTTGTCAGAGTACCATGTGGTAGCTCAGTTAGGATTTATATCCTAGGTAATCTTATGATTCCTGGGAAGATCCCAAAGGTCCGGTAAGGACGATCTGTCAGAGTACCACATATGTTGTTGTTGATGCACCTGCCTCATTTTGTTGTCATTGATGTTGATGTTCCAACTTCCTGCTGTTGATGATGATGATAATGTTACTCCAACTCCATGTTGTTTTTGCCATTGATGTTATTGTTCCAACTTCGTGTTGTTGATGTTGTTGTTCCAACTTCGTGCTCTTGATATTGATGTTCCAACTTTGTGTTGTTGATGTTGATGTTCCAGCTTCATGTTGTTGATGATGTGGATGTTCTAGCTTCATGATGATGATGCTACTCCAGCTCCACGCTGCAGATAATGATGATGTTCAGTTTCTACTAATGTTGATGATGATAAAAACTTCCGATGACCTATATATATGATCGACAATGTTCTCGATGATGACTACGATGTCCCCTCCTCTTGATGATGCATTGAGTCCATTAAGTTGTTATTAATGTTATCAGTAGAATACCCTTGTTGTTAAGGGGGAGCGTTGAATTATTGTAACTTCGAAGAATATTCTACTTATATTTGAGTCATTATTGTATAGATCGAATCCCCTTTTGTGGTTTGGTCAAACATGTATTTGTATGGTGGTTGTAAAGTTGACCCCTAGTATTTGTAAAGTGGTTTTAGCCACTTCTAGGAGAAATCAACTCCACCAAGTGAAGAGTCACAACCCTAGTGCCACCTCACAACTTGTATTTATATGTGAGGATGGTGTCTCATTTGTACACACTCACAACACTAGCTTTGCAGCTATGAAGAAGTGCACAAGTCTTGGAGGAACTGCTACTACAACTAAGTGTGACGTCAAGGAGGGTTCTCGGTCTGTGTCTTGGTATTTCTTGGTTAAGTGGTGCGCTACTCTTCCTAGTGAAGGAGTAGAGGAGGATCTCCTGTTCGGTCTTTGGTCTATCTATATCGAGGAAGTTTTGCTGGGTTTTCTCCCCCACAAGGGTTTCCTAAGATAATTTGTGTGTGTCTATTGTTTCTGTGATTGTCTCTCTTTCAATGATCTTATTTATGCAGCTAATGTGCTAAATGATTGTAATAATAAAGAAGATCCGTAATTTCTAGCTGTATAAGTAAAACTTCAACACTAACCCCATCCACCTCAAACCCACTACATAACTTAGAAAGGATTGTTCTTGGGAACCTACCCTACTTGAGGAATTGGTTCACCCAATAGGGCATTATGACACCCCTCCCATATCTAAATCTGATAAATCGTTGAGGGTCTTTGAGCACTTGTTTAATTTGAAATGGTTGATTTGATGCACATGTTTAGATGTCTCTTGTGTTAAATGTGATTTTACTTGGCATGATACGTTTGACTTGAATACTCTTGAAGGGCATATTTACTTGTCTTTGTAGGACCTTGCCTGGTGGACATTTGTGGAGGAACAAGCCTTGCTTGGGCCTTCATTGGGGCATGAAGTCCATAGAGTAGATGTCATACTCCATGCCTTGGGACAAGCTATGATGAACATTGCCTTTGGAGGAATGAGAGGACATCTCGGAGAAGGAAAGATAGCCCCCTTTGTTGAACGTTTGACCTTGGAGGCTCAAAGCATCATTTTCTAGGGCATGATGTCTCACTTAGGGGCTAGGGTTTGATGGTGATGGGTGATTTGATGATGACTTGGCATGTTTTGATGGAGGAAGACTCTTGCACCTTGAATATGTGGCCTTTAGAGGCCCAACATATCCCTCAACAAGCTCAACAAATTTCCATTTATGCCAAAACATCACCCCTAGGGGGGGTGACGTCATCATTTAGGGCTTGTTTATTTTGTAAAGTTGAATTATATTTTGTAAACGGGAAAATTAGGAGGTTAGCCTCCCTTATTTGTGTTTTACCCTAACTGAAGTGGACAAATCATTTTTACAAGGTCAAGTATAAATAAAACCTTGTCACTTTCATTTGGATATAACACACTTGAGAATTACATATCTCATCGTTGAAATTTTCGCCCCTCTTGGGCAATTCACATCTCTCTCTCTCTCTTGTGCTCTTATAGATGCTAGTTACTTGTATTTTATAGGAATGTGGTCCGCTATCTCTCTTGGATGCATGTCTTTCTCTTATGGTGGAATATACTTAGTTAAAGAGGGTTTAACTTGCTATCTTTTGGAATTGGTAAGGAAATTTATGCATATTGTTAGTATTTATTATTGTTTCATCATTATTCTTGTCTAAACCCTTGGAGGAGTATAAGGGAATACACCCTCCACTAAGTATATCACAATTGTCTTTAGATAAACTACTCAAAAAGGTTTCTAGGAGGAGTAAAAGGGATTACACTCTCCTAGATTTACGTTGCAAGTTGTGTTTCCCTAGGGAGCAAAAAGGATTACACCCCTTGGGAGGTAACACAACTAGCTCTTACAACAAGAGAACCCATTGTTAAAATTTTGGTATGCTCGTTTAACCATAGGCAATGTCACATCATTGTCACCCAACCATTGGTGCTTACCCATGCCACCCCCGAGCACAGTAACCTTTTCGACAAGTCCACTAGAACCAATAGATAAACCCTAACTAGAAATACCAATACTATTATGGTAGAAACACAATATCAAGAGAGCGTACCTCACCAATAGAAGTGTACGTTTACCAAGAGAAGCGTATCTTTACCAAGAGAAGCGCACAAAAGAGATACCAAAAAGAATGAGATTACTCCACGACAACTGCTGCACCACCCTCTCCAGACTTGCACCTCCTTCTGCTGCAACTACTACTCCTTAAACTTGCGCCCTTCCTGAGTGAGTGAGTGTGTTCAGATGAGGAGAACCTAGCCTCTATTTATACTAGTATTCCAAGGTGTCTTTTCATGTGGGGCCGACCTCACTTTCTGAAGCCTTCTATTTACTTTACTATTAATATTCTTGGGTCAAATTCTCTTCTAGGGTATTCCACATTTGTTTAATGGTTATTCTTCTTTCAAAATATTCTACTCTAAGTACAAAGGTTATACTGGAGGTTAATACCTCCCGCAGCTACCAAAACATCAACACTCCCTCTTAGCTAGGGAGGTATTAACTATGATGTTCTTCATGTAATGGTCTCAATCACATCCATCCATCTCACATGGCATGGGAAAGACTCACATGGTCTTGCAAACCAATTTATAGGTAGCATCACCATAACCACACAGGGTATCTCATGATCAAGAAAATCATGTCGCAAGTATCGCCATCATAGCCAAACATGCTCTGTCATAGTCACACACAAACTATTTGATGAATTGATGCATCACATTCACCATCATAGCCATATACTGGCTCTGTCATAGTCACACATAGAGTATCTGATGGTCATTTCACAGTCATGCATCTGGGGCCTCATGAACACATGTAGCATCTCTCTAGTGGGCACAACCTCGTCGTCCTCTCAAACCTTATGAGTCTCTATGTCCTTTCAGACCTTATTCCATTACATGAATTCATCTAGCTCACTCAAATATAGGAAACTAGCCAGTTCACACATAACTATGATACTACCCAATCCACACCGAGTCTGAGAAATTTATTAGTTTGAGCCAGTTCACACACAAAATTGTGCTACTACCCAATCCTTATAGAGTCTCGGAAACTATTTAGTTTGATCCAGTTCACACACATAATTGCGCTACTACCCAATCCTTATGGAGTTTGGGCAACTATTCAGTCTGAGCCAGTTCACACACAGAATTGCGCTACTACCCAATCCATACAGGGTCTAGGAAATTGACGTGCCTGCAAATGACTACCTGTTGTTGCTGTTGAATTATTGTAACTTCGAAGAATATTCTAATTATATTTGAGTTATTATCTTATAGATCAAATCCCCTTTTGCGGATTGATCATGTCGGGTCTTTTATAATATCAAATCCCCTTTTGTGGATTGGTCAAACCATATTTATATGGTGGTATTTGTAAAGTTGGCCCCTAGTGTTTATAAAGTGGTTTAACCACTTCTAGAAGAATTCAGCCCTACCATGTGAAGAGACATAACCGTAGCGCCTCCTCAACTAGTATTTATATGTGAGGATGGTGCCTCACTTACACACTCTCACACTCACTCATCTAGTGCACATATCTTGAAGGCAGTTGCAGTTGTAGGAGGAAGGAGAAGAGAGGCGCATGCTCAGTCTTGGTTTATTCTTGGTGTTTTGGTCTTAGTCTTGGCAATTTATTATTGAGGAAGTTTTTGTTGGGTTTTCTCCCCCATGAGGGTTTTCCAAGATAAAATGCTATGTACCTTGTGATTGTGTTTCTTCCAGTGATCCTCTTTATGTTGTTGTTTTCGAAATGCATTGAATGCTCATTTAATTTGAAAATAATATAATAACAACACTAAAACTTAACAACTACCACACTCTATAAGCTACTTCCCCAAGAATCACATATGTGACTCATCACTCCCTCTTACGAGGGAAGCCCTTTTGAACCATGCCAAGCTTATCCCTGAAGTACTCAAACTTTACCTTTGACAGAGGCTTGGTCGTGACATATGCTATTTTCTCATCTGTGCCAATATACTGGAATTCACAACTCCCTTTTGCACTAGGTCTCGGATAAAATGATACTTGATCTCAACATGCTTGGACTGGTCATGAAACACAGGGTTCCCAGACAAATTTATACAACTCTGGTTGTCACAAAAAATACAAGTCACCTCCAACTCGAGATCAAACAGTCCTGCAAGCAACTTCCAAAGCCACACAACTTCGCTACTAGCTGAACATGTTGCTATATATTCTGCCTTGGTTGTACTGAGTGCCACACTGGTGTGCTTCCTGCTGAGCCATGAAATCATAGCTGACCCCAAACTGAAGCAACATCCTGATGTACTCTTCCGATCTGTGACACTATCGACCCAATCTGAATCAACATAGCCTTGTAGTCTTATCTTATGATCTGAGACATATTGGAGTCCAAAGTCTATCATACCCTTCACATACCTTAATAGATGATTTTCCGCAATCAAGTGAACACGTCCTTGTTCAACCATATAATGACTCAAAGTGTTCACCTCAAAGCATATATATGGCCTAATATTCGTCAAATACATCAACGAACCAATCATTTTCCTGTACATGGTGACATCCACCATCTCTGAAGAAGTATCTCTCAATCACTTCATGTTCGTCACCATCGGTGTGGGCATGGATTTACAATTCATCATTTCGAATCTCTTCAGGATTTCTACCGCATATTTTCCTTGGCTAAGGAAAATCTCCTCCGGTTTTTGCCACACCTCTAGAACCAAGAAATAATGCATCATACCTAGGTCTTTCATCTCAAAATTTGATGCAAGCTTACTCCTGCGCTCAACGATGAGCTTCTCATTCTCTGTTAGAAACAGGTCATCCACATATAACAACAATATCACTAGTCCACTATCCCCAACCTTGTAGTAAAGGTTGGGATCTGCTTTACTCTTGGTAAAACCCAAGCTCATCAAAAAGCTGTCAATTCTACCGTACCATGTCCTCGGTGCTTGTTTCAATCCATACAAGGATTTATTCAATATGCACACATGTGTTTCCTGGTCATGTGTCTCGAATCCTTGTGGCTGCTCCACACACACTTACTCTTCTACTACATTCAAAAAAGATGTCTTCACGCCCATATGGTGTACCTTCCATTTCATTACTGCAGCTATCGCAAGTATAGCTCTAATCGAAGTGTATCTCGCCACATGAGAAAATGTCTCCTCATAATCTATTCATTCTTTCTGGGAGAACCCACGATCCACAAATCTTTCCTTGTACTTCTCGATACTTCCATCTGCTGAATGTTTCATCTTGTAGATCCATTTGAAAATCACAACTGATTTCTCTTTCGGTCTTGAAACCACATCCCAAACATCATTCTTAATGATGGACTGATATTCTTCAATTACGTCATCCTTCCATTTTCTTCTCTACAGCCTTTTCATAATAGGTAGGCTCAACATCAATGATATCACATAAAAATTGCACGTAACTGGAATATGGTCAAGGTTTCTTGCTTTCTCTGAAAGATCCATCTGGAGCACCATAATTCTCGACATCCTGAATAATATCACGAGCCCAATCTGGTCTTCTTTTCTTATTCTCATTTCTACAGGTCTTTGTGGTTCTACCATGTCATGGTCCTTTGGACCATGCTCTTCTGGAACAACATCATTATCTGCATCTGTATCTACAACTCTAGGAGATTCAAGATCCTCATCTACTGAAGGTTGTATCCTCATCGAAGGTAACATCTCTGCTAATCTCGATCTGTATGTAACCAGGGATGTAGACTCTATATGCCTTCGATGTCTCACTATATCCAACAAATATACCCTTCTTTCCTCAAGGATCCAACTTTGATATCTTATATTTGGGAACATGGACATACACTAGACAACGAAATATCCTCAGGTGGATTACCTTTGTCTTTTTTCCTGAAAACATTTATTTTGGTGTTTTGTTAACAAGTATACGGTGAGGACTTTTGTTCTGCACATATACATCAGTCTGGGATGCTTCTGTTGATTAATTGGGTTGGTTGTCATTGATGTCAACCCTTGAAGAAAGTCCGGTAGCGAATTTCGGTAGCACAAAGGTTTGGGTAATGGACCCAAGTTTGTTTGATGTATAATGGTATGTGTTTTGATATATTTATAGGTAAGACTATTCTAGATGGATAGTACATGTCATGCCATTTTCGGTGGTATGTGGAACGTCACATAACTCCTCACGGTTTGAGAGTTATGGCCTTGCGAAGTTGAAGGACCCTCATATGATTGGTTTGAAACCCCAAAATGTCAAAGAAGTCAAAGTGTTTGCAAAGAATGAATTATTTAAATAATAAAGTGAAGTGACAAAATCAAAGAAAATTATTTAAATAATAAAGTGAAGTGACAAAGTCAAGGAGGATTATTTAAATAATAAAGTAAATAGAGAACTTTCTAATTATGGAAAATGGTTATAAGAAGGTTAACCCTAAAATGAGGAAAATGGGTTAAGTGGTCAAGTGGCTATTGGATACATGAACAAGTGACAAATTGGGCAAAGTTGGACATAGGTGACTATGTAGACAAAGTGGCTATGTGAACAAAGTGGTTTAGAAGATGCTTTTAAGGAAGCTACTTGGAGAGTATAAATAAGAGGCAAGACTCTCTCATTTTAATCACACTTGAGCATATTAAATATCTACAGGTAACTAAGGTAACCAAATGATATCTAAGCCAAATTTCAGAGGGAAGGTGAAGTAAAGAAGGCTAAAATTCAAGGGAGGATAAATTCTTTTGATGATGCTTTCTAAGGTATGTTATTTACATGTCATCTCACCATTTTCGCAATATTTTTTTTTTATAGAATCATTCATACCATGAAATTGGGAAGCCATTGAGGAAACATATCCAAGTAGTTGTGGTATGGATTTCAGTTAGTGGGTTGTTGTATTTTTAGAGTTACACTCCGTGGAAAATAGGGTTTGTGGCTAGTTCTGAAACTAGTCTAAAACAAGTGTTTTGGGTAAAAAAAGTCATAACTTCTTCATAACAGATCCAAATTCAGTAAGACCAAATGTGTTGGTTAGAGTACAGTATGTAGTATAAATTTTCAGATCGATACAACAAATATTTTTTGCGGGGCACACTCTACAAGTTCGCTCTCTAGAATAAACTAGAATTCAATAAGGTATGTCATTTTTGCTATAACTCATTTTCTAAGAGGTTCCAAGTGGTGACACCTAGAGGAATTGCATAAAATACACTGAAGAACATTGTGTACTATTTTCAGATCTTTATTCATTACAGGTACATAATTATGATTATTTCAAGTTAGGGTTGTTGACTAATCCAAAATTAGTCATATGATACTAAAGTAAAGTTTGATGAAAATGCTAGTATCTTGTTGTTAAAGTTAATGAAGGTTTGTAGGTTGAGGTATAGTTTGGTGCATGGTTGATGCACTTGTTTATGGTATAAGTTGATTACATGTTGTTTGGTACAAGTTGGTGCATGATTGATGCACTTGTTTATGGTACAGGTTGATTACAGGTTGAGCTACAGGTTGATGCATGATTCAAGTCATTGGTACATGTTGTTTGGTGTAGGTTGATTGGTACAGGTTTACAACGGTATATATCACAGTGATAATGTGGCATTGGTTCCATCATTCTACTTATACGTTAGGGCGGTTGGATAGGGCAAGGACAGGTGGTTGTAGCCACATTCTAGTTGTAGCCGAAGAACATAGGGGGTTGTAGCCTCCTTCTGGTTGTAGCCAGAGAATTGGGGAGTTGGAGCTTCCCTCATGTTGTAGCCTAAGAAACTAGGGGATTGGAGCCTCCTTCCAGTTGCAGCTGGAAAACAAAGGAATTTGGTGTTTCCAATGAATGTAATTCTTCAAGACATATAAGAAAAAACGCTCTGTGGTTTTCTCTCGCTTTTGGTTTCCACGTAAAAACACTGGTGTACTGTGTATGTGTATGATTGTTCATTTGTTCATTGTTTATTTACTCTGCAAATATTGGATGATAATACTACATTGATATAACACGCATTATATGGTTAAAAATGATTAGATTTCTCTATTACTGTTTCACCCCCCTTCACAGTAATCCAAGAATTGGTTTCAGAGCAGGTTCCTTCAAAAATCAGTTTAACCACTGAAAGGTAGATCATGGAGAGAAACAACATGTATTAAAATGGAATACCATAGTTTGATGGACATAAGTATGCATTTTGGAGCATAAGGATGAAGACATATATATATGCACATGGATTTGAAATTTGACAATCAATTGTAAATGGATACACAACACCATCAGTTCCGTCGACAAATGACAAAGAAATGAAGCTCTGTCAGAATAATTCCAAAGCCAAAAATTTACTTCTAAATGGTTTTTGAGAATTGGTATTCACCAAAGTTTCACATTGTAAATCCGCTAAAGAGATTTGGGATAAACTTCGAAATACTTATGAAGGAGATTCAAAAGTCAAAGCAGCGAAGCTTTAAACTTACAGAGGTTAGTTCGAACAACTAAAGATGATGGCAGATGAGAATATTGCATCTTACTTTTAACGAGTCAATGAAACAGTAAATGCAATCTTGGGATTGGGAGAAGAAATCAAAGAATCTGTAATTGTTCAAACGGTACCAAGATATCTTCCTATGAGATTTGACCCTAAGATATCAACACTAGAAGAAAGAGAAGATCTAAACTCAATAAGCATGGACGAACTACATGGAATCTTCACAACATATGAGATGAGAACTGAACAATAAAATCCAGATATAAAATAAGCATCCAAAAGATCAAAGAAAAAGGGAAAACAAAAAGAAAAAGAACATAGCAACCACTGTGACGTCTCGAAAGATGATGAATAAGAGACCAACTTTGTCAGAAGATTAAACAAGAGAACCAACGACATGTATATAGGTAAGCTTCCTTTGATTTGTTTTAATTGTGATGGTATTGGTCATTTTGATAACAAATGTCCTCATAATAAAAAGATAAATGATGAAGGTTACTCAAATAGAAAACAAACATATAAAGGAAAAAAAACCACAAAGAAAGTTTTCAAGAAAATCTTATGCACCAAAGAAGACATCTCATCATTAGATGAAGATGAAGTCAGTGACAATGAGACAGAAAGAGTTCTATTCATGGAAGTAGAAGACTCTGATAAAGAAAACTCCGAAGAAGAATATGAAGAAGCCGAAGAAGAATATGAAGAGGTAGAGGTTGACTACCGAGAAGAATTGTTGTGTGTCATAGAAGTTATCAGAAGAGAAAAGAAGAAAAACAAGAAACTACAAGCGGAACTAGACAAGAAAGAAGACACTTAGGAACTAGAAGAAATGATCCCAAATTTGAAGGTTCAAATTGAAGAAGATAAAATAATTGAAGAAGCACTCAAATAACAACTAGAAAGAGGAGACATGATCATTTAAAATTTGGAAGCAGAAATTGTCACATTAAGAAAGGATCTTCAAAAGAAAAATATACAGAACAACTCAAAAGTTTTGAATGACATTATCAACAGTAAAAAACCTCATCATGACCAGTCCGGACTTGGATACAATCAGACAGAAAAGGGATCAAGCTCCAAAACAAAAGAACAATAAACATATTCAAAAAGCTAAGAAGAAACAATCAAAGGGGATAGGAAGGTCTACAAAGAAAATTACAAGGACACTCCTCCACCGAGAAGATTCAGATGTCAAAATCAACGACCGACATAAATAGATAGGCCTCAGGAAGAAGAAGGATTCATAAGAGTACCTTATTTCAGAATATCTTCAACTCTCTGGTATCAAACTATGTTTTTTGGTTTATGTTATGCATGCAATAATTTTGGACATAAAACTGTGAATTGCAGAGCTAACAACAGGAACATAAACAACTTTGAAAGTCATACACAAAAGGGTTATCCAAGAAGGCCTAGTGAAACACAGAGAAGAAGTTACAACATGTTTGAATGTTTGAGCACTGAAGTGGAATGCTACAAATGTAACAACTTTGGACACATGACCAAAGATTGCAGAATGGCAGTCCCTCCTAGAGAACCACAACATTCATAGACAAAAACCTCATAAAATGACATGGATAAGAAAACAGAATCAATATAGCAATGAAGAATGCACACTCACTCTATAAGCTAAGGAGAAGAAATGTGGTTGGTATGTTGACATTGGCTGTTCAAAACACATGACAGGTGATAGAGATAAGTTTCTTACATTAAGAAATGAAATAGATGGATCAGACTCCTTCAGAAATGATGATTCAACTAAAATCATTGGAAAAGGCACAGTCAGAATTGAGAACAAGAATACCAAGGCAAAAAATGTTCTACTAGTAGAATATATGAAACATAATATTCTAAGTGTGAGTCAAATGTGTGACCAAGGTCATAAAGTTACTTTCGATTCACAAAAGTGCGAGATAAGAAAAAAAAAAGTTTAGGAAAATTGATTGCAACAACTGCGATAACTTCAAACAACATATATGTATTAAGTGAAATTGGAAATGAAAAGTGTTTCCTAAGAAAGGAAGATGAAATTTAACTATGACATAGAATAATGGGTCACATACATTTTGATAACCTTGTCAAAGTCAACAAAAGGGAAGCAGTTAGAGAAATGCCCTAGATCATGAAACCAACCAACACTTTATGAAATCATTGTCAATAAGGAAAGAAAACAAAGACCATGTTTAAATCAAAAGAATATTCAACGACAAGACCACTAGAAATTGTGCATACTGATCTAGTTGGACCAACTACAACAAAGGGTTTAAAAGGTGAGAAATACTTTATGTTATTAGTTGATGATTATACAAGAATGATTGTAGTTTGCTTTCTCAGGAATAAGTCATAAGCTTTTGAAACTTCAAGGTCAATAAGGAAATGGTTGAAAATGAAATGGATTCAAAAATCAAATGCTTGAGCTATGATAATGGATGAGAGTTCACATCAAATAAATTTATAGACTACTATAGCAGGCATGGAATAAAAATACAATTCTTTGTTGCTAGGACACCTCAACAGAATGGAGTTGTTGAAAGAAAGAACATGACAGTATAAGAAATGGCTCGAACAATGCTAATGGATTCTAAATTGACAGATATCTTTTGGATGCAGGCAGTGCATACAACAATTCACATTCAAAACAAAGTAATCCTCAGAAACAACATTGACAAAACTTCCTACGAGCTATGGAAATGAAGACCAAAAAATGTGAAGCACTTCAGAGTTTTTGGAAGCAAATGCTACATCAAAAGAGAAGATGGCAGAATGAGAAAGTTTAACTCTCATGTGGACAAATGAGTACTTGTTGGTTATTCAAGTACAAGGAAAACATACAAGTGTTACAACCTGAGATTGAACAAAGTTGTGGAAAGCATCAACGTAACAATTGATGAAACAGGTAGACAAGAATTAAAGAAAGAAGAAAATGAATCAATGGAACAACTTTATGAAGAAGAAGCAGAAGATGAAAAAGAAGTAGAAGGGGAAGATGAATAGGATTCGACAAAAGCAGAAGAGCAAGTTCAACAAGTGCCTCCAAAGATACCTAGCAGACGAGTACATAAGAATCATCCTTCAGATTAAATTATCGGAAACAAAGATGCAAGAGTTGAGACTAGAAGAAGAATCTGTTCACCAGAACAAACACACCTAGCACTCTCATCTATGATTGAACCAACCTGTTCTGAAGAGGCCAACAAGGATGAATTTTGGAATAAGGCCATGGATGAAGAATTGATCAAATAGAGAAAAATGACACTTGGGAATTGGTTCCAAGATCAAAGGATAAGAATGTGATCGACACAAAGTGGGTATACATGAATAAATTGAATGAAGATGAACATGTTACAAGGAAAAAAGATAGATTGGTATGTAAGGATATGCACAGGTTGAAGGCATCGATTTTGAAGAGACATTTGCCTTAGTTGCCAGAATGGAAGCAATCTGATTGCTTTTAGCTTATGCATGCTCCAAAAATATTAAAGTGTATCAGATGGACGTAAAATCATCTTTTCTAAATGGGGAACTTGAAGAAGAAGTTTACATTGAACAACTAGAAGGATTTTAGTTTTTAGAGAACGCAGATTATGTGTGTAAATTAAAGAAGACATTGTATGGTCTAAAACAGGCTTCTAGAGCATGGTACTCTAGACTAGATAAATATTTACAACAAAAAGGGTTCAGAAAAGGAAGTGCAGACAACAACCTCTACATCAAGGTAACTCAAGATAGTATTTTATAATTGAAGTTTATGTTGATAATATTATTTTTGGAAGTACTGATGATAGGTTAAGCCAGAAATTTGCAAAGGACATGCATAATGAATTTGAAATGTCATTACTTGGAGAACTATCCTTCTTTCTGGGTCTTCAGATATGTCAAAGCAATCAAGAAATTTTTATTCCTCAAATCAAGTATATCAAAGAAATGCTAAAGAGGTTCGGAATGGAAGATTGCAAACCAATTATCACTGCCATGTAAATCAGTTATCACTCCCATGCAAACCAGTTGCAAGTTGAGAAAATATGATGATTCAAAGTTTACAGATCAGAGGCAATACAAGTCAATGATTGGTAGCCTACTATATGTGACAACATCCAGACCAGATGTAATGCAGGCAGTTGGACAGATGACATGATTTCAAGCAACACCAAATGAATCACGTGTATTAGTAGTGAAAATGATTTTTAGATATCTCAAAGGAACAAAGGAGTTTGGATTATAGTATCCAAAAGGAAATGATCTATCACTTATTTCCTACATAGATGCAGATTGGGAAGGTTGCATTGATGACCGATGAAGCACCAGTGGAGCAACATTCTACTTGGGTGAGTGTTTAATATCATGGCTAAGAAAGAAACAATCATCAATTTCTTTATCTACAGTCGAGACAGAGTATATTGTAGCAACAACACGTTGTACACAGGTTCTATGGATGAAACAAACTCTGACAGATATACAGGTTGAGTATGATGAGCTCATTCCAATCTATTGTGATAATACAAACACCATCAGTATCTCAAAGAACCCGGAGATGCACTCCAAGACGAAGCACATTCCAATCAAGTATCACTTTCTATGGAAACAGGTTGTAGAAAAGAACATGAGAGTTGAATATGTGAGCACAAAATAACAAGTGGAAGACATCTTTACAAAACCGCTTCCACGAAAATCCTTTGAGTATCTTCGCCAGAGACTCTGAGTTATTTCTACTCCAAAATGAATGTTTTTGAATGATTATCTTATATTTCTTAGATGTACATGAGGAAGCACCATAAAGATGATAGTTCAGGTTGGGAGATTAGATGAGTCAGTTAGGGGGAGCAGACTCGAATGGAACGATACCTTTTCCATTGATGACAAAGGGGGGTATATTTATCAGATGTAGAGGACATAGGCATGGTTCCAGGGGAGCGTTGGTCACAAAGATGCAAGCATGGTTCGAGGGGGAGAATGAGTGATATGATTTCAATATTGCATCAGAGTGTTTCCATCAATGCCAAAGGGGAAGATTGTTGATTAATTGGGTTGGTTTTCATTGATGTCAACCCTTGAAGAAAGTCTGGTAGCGAATTTTGGTAGCACAAAGGTTTGGGTAATGGACCCAAATTTGTTTGATATATAATAGTACGAGTTTTGATATATTTGCAGGTAAGATTATTCTAGATGGATAGTACATGTCATGTCATTTCCGGTGGTATGTGGAATGTCACATAACTCCTCATGGTTTGAGAGTTATAGCTTTATGAAGTTGAAGGACCTTCATATGATTGGCTTGAAACCCCAAAAGGCCAAAGAAGTCAAAGTGCTTGCAAAGAAGAAATTATTTAAATAATATAGTGAAGTGACAAAGTCAAAGAAGATTATTTAAATAATAAAGTGAAGTGACAAAATCAAAGAGGATTATTTAAATAATAAAGTGAAGTGACAAAGTCAAGGAGGATTATTTAAATAATAAAGTAAATAGAGAAATTTCTAATTATGGAAAGTGATTATAAAAAGGTTAACCCTAAAATGAGGAAAATGGGTTAAGTGGTCAAGTGGCTATTGGATACATGGAGAAGTGGAAAATTGGGCAAATTTGGACATAGGTTATTATGTGAACAAAGTGGCTATGTGGACAAAGTGGCCTAGAAGATGCTTCTAAGGAAGCTACTCGGAGAGTATAAATAAGAGGCAAGGCTCTCTCATTTTAATCACACTTGAGAATATTGGATATCTACAGGTGACTGAAATAACCAAAGGATATCTAAGCCGAATTTCAGAGGGAAGGTGAAGTAAAGAAGGCCGAAATTCAAGGGAGGATAAATTCTTTTGATGATGCTTTCTAAGGTATGTTATTTACAGGTGATCTCACCATTTTCGCAATAATTTTTTTTCTAGAATGATTCATACCGTGAAATTGGGTTGCCATTGAGGAAACATATCCAAGTAGTTGTGGTACGAGTTTAAGCTTGTGGGTCATTGTATTTTTGGAGTTACACTCTGTGGAAAATAGGGTTTGTGGCTAGTCCTGAAACTAGTCTAAAACAAGTGCTTCAGGTAAAAACGTCATAACTTCTTCATAACAAATCCAAATTCAGTAAGACCAAATGTGTTGGTTAGAGTACAATATGTAGTATTCTGTGTAAAGTTTTAAGATCCATACACCAAATATTCTGTGTGGGGGCACGCTCTACAAGTTCGCTCTCTAGAATAAGACAAAATTCAATAAGGTATGCCATTTTTTCTATAAATCATTTTCTGAGAGGTTCCAAGTAGTGACACATGGAGGAATTGCATAAAACACACAGAAGAACATTGTATATTATTTTTAGATCTTTATTCATTACAGGTACATATTTATTATTATTTCAAGTTAGGGTTGTTGGCTAATCCAAAACTAGTCATGTGAGACTAAAGTAAAGTTTGATGAAAATGTTAGTCTCTTGTTGTTAAAGTTAAAGAAGGTTTGCAGGTTGAGCTATAGGTTGGTGCATGGTTGATGCACTTGTTTATGGTACAAGTTGATTACATGTTGTTTGGTACAGGTTGGTGCATAGTTGATGCACTTGTTTATGGTACATGTTGATTACAGGTTGAGCTACAGTTCATGTTATTGGTACAAGTTGTTTGGTGCAGGTTGATTGGTACATGTTTACATTAGTATATCTCACAGTGATAGTGTGACAATGGTTCCATCATTCTACTTATACGCTAGGGTGGTTGGACGAGGCAAGGACAGGTGGTTGTAGCCACCTTCCAGTTGTAGTCGGAGAACATAGGGGGTTGTAGTCTCCTTCTGGTTGTAGCCAGAGAATTGGGGAGTTGGAGCTTCTCTCAGGTTGTAGCCTGAGAAACTAGGGGGTTGGAGCCTCCTTCTAGTTGCAGCTGGAAAACAAAGGAAGTTGGTGCTTCCAATGAATGTAATTCTTCAAGACATATAACAAAAAACATTCCATGGTTTTCTCCCACATTGGGTTTCCACGTAAAAACAATGGTGTACTGTGTATGTGTATGATTGTTCATTTGTTCATTTTTTATTTACTCTGCAAATATTGGATGATAATGCTACATTGATATAACACTTGCATTATATGGTTAAAAAGGATTAGATTTCTCTATTACTGATTCACCCCCCCCTCTTAGTAATCCAACAACTTCTGCCCATAGATGCATAAGTAAGTATTGATCATGAATCATAGCATTTACTTCTTCCATTATCATTCATTTCTTTCTTTTTTCTACCCCATTCTGCTGAGGATTGTAGGGAGTAGTGAGCTCCCTCTTAATCCCAATGTCTCTACATAATGTTTTGAAGTCATATGATGTGAACTCTCCTCCATTATCCACTAAGTGAAGTGACTGTCATTGGTCCACACACGTTTGAATGAACGATGTCCAAAACTCCTTTGGCTTTGTTGCCACTACTTGGGAACGAGCTCTTCTTGATGGTCAGTTTACTCCATGTCTCAAATTGGAGGCTATCTAATATGTTTCCTTCTGCAACTGTCACTGTAGCTCCCTCTCAGAGCTGTCATTGGTGACCTTGTTTCATGGTAACCTTCATGGAACACATACATCTCCATGGTAACCTCCATGGAATTTGTAAGATAACTTGCCCGAGACAAGAGCAACAAGAGAAAAAGTATTTCCAATATAATAGCATTTTCATATGAACATATCTATGGTAACAAGAATAAGAGACAATTTCATGGTAATCATCGTAACATTACCAAGGTAACCTTCCTGGAAGCAAAACAAGAAATATCTCCTAGAGGAGATGTTAGTTCATCTTGCAAACAAGTACAATACACATTTATATCAATAGTACTCACATGCTACCAAGTATTCATTGTACCTAGTAGTAATAGAAACTTTCAAAGATTGTTGTCACAACTATAGTGTTTACTTGTAATGTAGCAATTATCAAACTTGATTTTCAAAGATTGGTGTCACAACTATAGTGTTTACTTGTAATGTAGCAATTATCAAACTTGATTTGTGCAAATTGGAAATTATCAATTTAATCAATCAAACCTGGGACCTGGAGTCTTATCTCCAAGAATGAGTTTTGTTTCTTTTCTTCCAAGTCTCCTTCCCTCAAGATGACAAGTATTCTCTCCAACCTATCTCCCTATACTAAGACAATATGCCTTCTTGACATAAATCTGAGTTAGGGAATATAATGCAAATAAAATCTAAAGTCTCAACCTTAATCAATCTAATACTTTGAATAAAGTCAACTTATAACTTTAACTTTGACCAGAGGTTTGACTTCAACCTTTCTAACTCAAAAAAATCAACCTTGATGTTTTTGCTGACTAAGGGCACCAGAAGGTGAGCTAGGCTAGGGGGCACTAGGACAACCAAGAATTAGGCCCAACACTTCACTAAAAGTTCCCAACGAATTTGGGTTAGGGTTTGCTACCATTGCAAAATCAGAAACCCTAGCTGGAACCGCCAAAAGAATGACTAGCGAGCTGATCTAGGGCAATAATAATTTCAGCATCCTTCAATAAGTTGCTCAATGAGCTACCAAAAAATTTACTAGACTAGAGGAAATGAAACTGGCGCTGCAACTGGAACTGTAACTAACACTGCAACTTCTTCTTCAATGAAGCCTTCTAGATCAATGAAGCCTTGACCTAGGGTTTTATGAGGAAACCCTTATTTTTCAATTTCAAAATTTTGGAGATCTGATTGGAGGGAAAGATGCACCCTTCTTAGGTGAGATTCTTGGTGGCTTTTGTAAGTGCTCAACGAGCTTGAAAATATGGGAAACTAATGATCTTCATTCCAGTGGTTAGACTGTTCTGAAGGAATCCAACTTTGATTCCATGTTAAAATTTTGGTATGCTCGTTTAACCATAGAAAATGTCACATTATTGTTACCCAACCATAGGCACTTACACATGCCACCCCTGAGCACAATAACCTTTTCTTAGATAGATTCCGACAAGTCCACTAGAACCAACAGATAAACCCTAACAAAAAATACCAATACTGCTACGACAACAACACAATATCAAGATAGCATACCTCTACCAATAGAAGAGTACCTTTACGAAGAGAAGTGCATAAGAGAGATACCAAAAAGACTGATATTACACCACGACAACTGTTGCACCACCCTCTCAAGACTTGTGCCTCCTTTTGTTGCAATTGTTGCTCCTTAAACTTGTGCCCTAGCTGAGTGAGTGAGTGTGTGTTCATATGAGGAGAGCCTAACCTCTATTTATACTAGTCTTCCAAGGTGTCTTTTCATGTGGGGTCGATCTCACTTTCTAGAGCCTTCTATTTACTTTACTATTAATCTTCTTGGGTCGACTTCTCTTCTAGGGTATTCAACATCTGTTTAATGGTTCTCTTGCTTCCAGAATATTCTACTCTAAGTACAAAGGTTATACTGGAGGTTAATATCTCCTTCAGCTACCAAAACATCAACACCCATAACCCAATTGATAAAGGTACTAGTATAATTTGCATTGGAGAAATAAAATCAATTGCATTGGAATACATGAAAAATAAAGATTTTGCAATTGTTCAAGTTGGAATCAATTTTGCATGCTTAAGGCTTCCTTGATCCCTAAGGGCATCTAGCTTAGCCTTGTAATTCTTCTTGTTGTTATAAATTAATGCTACAACCACTAATATTGCAACAAAACCCATCTTCTTTAATCTATTACTCACTTATCTACCGCTAAAATTTACTTGTGAACCTAGATAACCGTTCTATTGCTCATTAGCTATCATTTGATGATTTGGTTGTCAATTTTCCATGGTTAGATATTGATGTTGTAGCAATTTCTTGCTACAACCATTTGGCTGTTATAATACATTGTTGATGACACTAGATAAACAACTCTACAACTTACCAAAGTCTTGCTTCATTATTTGGAAGTTTAACTAGTCTTTACTAGCTTTATTTCCTTCATCTTATACTTGATTTTGGTGGTTATATTTGCAGCTGATATAAATTATAATTTGTTTACTGCAGAAAATATGTTTTCATATTGCTGTAATTTGGGACAACAAGCTTATCTTGTTGATCCCCTTTGATAGAAGGCTTGGTTTATGATCATTTGTCTTGTTCTAGGTAGGGTTAACATTGTTTTGTAGGTACACAACTATTGGAAATCATTTACCCTTCAACAAGACCCGTTCGCAGGCCATCTTTCATCTCCAATATTGACCTTTAGGAGATACATCCTTCATCATCTCACTTTTCATCTCAATCTGCTAAGAGTCATCGAGATTCCCCCCTTGTGATGACTTGTCATCACTAAAGCGAGGGGAGTGTCTATCTAAGGTGACAATGGGTAGGTACTCCCATAGTTGTCACACTCTTGTGGTTTCGGTCGGGCTTTGCCCAACCTACAGATTGTGCGATAACACAACTCATTTTTAAATGTCCCATCTATTATGAGATCATATGGTGGTTTTGTTTTCTCTATCAGGATAATTTTCTCTTCTCATGAGGGGTATTTTAGGGTACATATCAAAGACCCTACACTATCCTCCCTAGTTGGATCCCATTAGGGGAATGACTTCTTTCTTGTTGTCATGTTTGTTAGTGGAAGAAAACAAAAGTTCAAGGTCCATATCACCCCGCATGTTGAATTAATGAGACCTTAGACAACTTCGTGACACTCCCCTCCCCATCCCTCCCCACTTGACATGTCAACTCCCTTCATGAAGATTTTGGGGATAACCAATTCCAGATCCCACCTAGGCTACTAAACAAACCAACTCTAAGTGGTTCCAATGCTGGACTTGCTTTGCATAGAGTATTTCTCTCTAGGTTTTCTCAAGAGGCTACTTTTCCATGTAGGGATACTTTTCCTTAACATTGGATGTTAGGAGCGATGGACCTCATCAATCTAGGGCTACCCCCAAGTTTTCACAGTTATCCCCCCTCAACATTGGATAATCTTAGGACGTCGTTACGTACAGAATCAATCCCTTCACCATGATTGGTGGATTAGATTGTGACTTCCCTCTCTCCTCATTTTTCTTGTAGCTCCAACATGTCTTGACATATGCATTGCATGTTAGACATGATTTTGGTTTGGGTTTTGTATTTTCACTACTTTTTTTGTTTATATAGACTAATTAATTATCTTTTTCACTGTTTTTAGTATAGTGGTAGGAGTTGCTTTCACATTCACAATGTGTATTCATCTTGGTTGTAATTTTGAACCCCAATGATTAACTTTGGGGTCATTTGTTAGTCATTAATAAAATCATCTTATCTAAAAGACTTGTAGTGGGACTCTGAGCTCAAATAATTATTTTTATAAGCATGATGATGGTGTTTTGATTAATGCAATGCTAATAAATTATAATGATAGGGACAATTGACATCTTGCAAGTTTTGGTGATTCTAGCATCGATTTTTTCCACAAGCTTGCTAAGCATGAATATGTGAGATTCTTTAATTGTATTAATGTGAAAGGGTTGAAGGATCTTTGTGTTACCATCATTCATGTATAGGCTTATTTTAATAAAGGATATGCAAGTGATAGTGTCTAAATGATAACAAATTATAATGATAGGGACAATTGAAATCTTGCAAGTTTTGGTGATTTTAGCACCGTTTTTTTCCACGAGCTTGCTAAGCATGAATATGTGAGATTCTTTAATTGTATTAATGTGCAAGGGTTGAAGGTGTTAAAGTTTCATCTATTATTAGTTTTCCTTTCAATTTACTAGATAACAATAACATAGATAGGATCACTGAGAGAAACACAATCACAAGAGTACACAACATTTATCTTGGGAAACCCTCATGGGGAAGAAAACCCAACAAAACTTCCTTAATATATATAGCCAATACAATGCCAAGACAATGAACCAAGCAACAAAGAAATTCCTCTCCCAGAGATGTGCCTCTCTCTCTCTCTTCCTTCTTCTCTAACTGCAACTCCAAACTTGCGCTCTGATGAACAAGTGAGTGTGTGTCTAAATGAGGCGTTGGCCTCTCTTATTTATACAATCTAGTAGGTGTGAACATAAGTGTCTTTTCACTGGCAGGGCCAAATTCTTATTCTGGGTGGTTAGAACCACCTTTATATAATCTGGGGGCTGACTTCTTATTATGCATATTACAATTAGGGTTTGACCAATCCGCAAAAGGGGATTTGGTCAATTACAATGCCCAACATGATCAATCCACAAAAGGGGATTGATTTAATCAATAATAAATATATTTTGTCTTTATCCACAAAGGGGGATAAGAATATTCTTTGCATTTACACAATATTTTAACACTCCCTCTTAACAAGAAGGATATTCTTTATCTTTTGACAGGTCACTGGATGTCAACATCAACTAGGTAGCAACATCCACTGGATAACATCATCAATTGGGAAACATCATCAACTGGATAACATCATCAATTGGGCAACATCATCAACTAGGTAACATCATCAACTGGATAACATGAGGCATCAATATGATCCACTTGGTCATCTGACATCATGATCACTGACTGGCATTTCTATAAATCATCGGAAGTTTTGTTCTCTTTATCTTCGCATAGAAGATACTCTTTCTTTCTTTCATCTTCACGCGGAAGAGACTTCTTTCTTATCTTCACACAAAATATATCTAATCTTCACAGAGAAGATGTCTTATCTTCACACAAAAGATATTCTATGAGTTTTTCCATTCCCTTTATGTTCTCCCTTCTCTTGTAGTCATCTATCTCACCCATCCACTGGGGAGGACTACTACCATAGCTTCATTCCTAGTCATCCTACATGAACTAGAGAAGCTAAGATGCTATCCTGGGCAAGAATAGAATCCCTTTCCATGATCCACGTAGGATCATAACACAAACCTCAAGAGCCAACTAACCATTCCACATGGTCAAGGTTTGTGTTCCAGGCTACTCAATCCTTGGCCAGAGGAGATTATATGCCCGTTGCCCCTTGGAGAAACATTCACATTCCTCTCTATGAGGGTGGTCACACCCCTCTCTACGAGGGTATTATAGCATGTCGCCAGAGTATCCAAAACTCAACACTTGGACAAAGGCCAACCTTGGCAATTTTCTCATTCCCCTTCTCTACGAAGGTATCTTCCTTCTCTATGAAGGTCTCTTCTCTTTCTCCTTCTCTACGAAGGTCCACCTGTGGGATTGCTCATTCCTTATCTATGAAGGTCTCTTCCTTCTCTACGAAGGTCTAGATATGGGATCCAAAAAATCTCTTGTGGTCCAAAATCTTTCAATGGTATAATACCATGCTACCCATCTGTTGGGCACCATCCATCTACTGGATAAATTTCATCTTGATCAAAATATCTGGGCACCATTTATCTTCTTTCCTAACTGCACCAAATCATGATACTCCATTTCAAACTCAGAGACATAGCTCCCTCTTGCACCAAACTAAGAGATTCTAATCATCACCCTTGAAGTTTTCTTCTGTAATATCCTGGGTGCCTTCTCGAGTTCAGACATTTCTTTCTTTCTGAATTCATACTGGATCAACCTGCTCCCTCTGCATCTATAAGAACGGTACTGGAGCAACTTGTAGTTACCTGCATCTCATCAACTATATCTGAGTATCCATCTTTTTATTCATCTTGAACATTTATGTTCTACATATTTAGGATCCTCCTGCTCCTATATAAATACTGGATACTATTTGGTCTTTACTGACTGTCACCATATCATACGTCCTTCTCATGTTGCCTAACTTCTGCAAGTCACGACATTAGTTCTTTATTCCGAGACCTCTAAACTTACTTACAATATGCTTTCTGAAATGCATATTTTATCTCTTTCTTCATCCTCTTCTTTGATACTTCCTTCATAATTCTGCATAGATACTGAAGTAAAACGAGGTTAATTAACATTCTCACAAAAATATCTAATTTGTAATGATAAAGTATTAAAGTAAACAAGATACTAGAAATAAACATGAATACTTATCTTTTGTTTTTGTATGGGGAGGCTCCACGAACTCCACGAACTCCACCATTTGCTATCTTTATTCGGATCAACTATCTTCAACTTAAAGTACATAACCCTCAATTTCTACTAAAGCTTTCTTTGAGGGAGGAGATTCCTCTTCCTCTGCCATATGTGCTTGATACTTTCTTTTACTTTTTCCTTGAGGACAGTCATAGGAAAAGTGTCCCAACTTTTGATAGTTGTAGCATCTGATATTTGAAACATCTTTCTTCTTATTTGGAACTCTTACGGAGTTAGCTTCTTTATTGTTCTTCCTAAAGGAACTTCTTTTGTTCTTTTGAGCTGTAAGAGCTTCCTCTTCATCAACAATTAATCTCTTATGTTGGTCTGCAAGTCTAGATTCTTCGTGTGTGCAATCTGCCCATAACTTATCAAACTTGGGTAACTTGCTTCTTGCACACACTCCTTGTACAAAAGGAATCCAAGATGTTTGAAACCCATTTAGGGTTGTGGTTACAAGATCTTTGTCACTAATGACATCTCCAATAGCTACAAGTTGATCTTTGATCTGAGAAACTCTCATAAGATAGGATGTGACAGATTATGAGTTTTCCATCTTCATATTACGAAGCTGATTTCTTAAGGAAGATTTTGGCTAATGTCTTTGCTTTCATATAACCCATTGAGTTCTTCATACATTTGTCTTGTTGTTTGTATTTCAAAAATACGAGGGATCAAGTGATCCTTTACTGAATATGACACAATTCTCTTTGCTTTCTTTTCATTCTTCTTATGCTTGGTCTTTTTCTCTTCTTCATCTGGTTCTGGTACACCCACTGTAACATGTTATAGGAGATCATTCTCATCTAGAATCATCTACAACCTATGCTTCTAAGATCTGAAGTTTCTATATTCTTCTAGCCTGTCTTCTACCCTCATGCTGGTAGCCATTCTTTCTTGCTGTAGAAACCCTAGCCCTTTGAGCTATAAAAATTAATAGAAAAATAAAATTTTTAGGATCTGAAAAATGAACTCACCAAAAGATGCATTGGACTGAGGTGAGTAGCCTGGTGTGTTTAGATTTCAAAAAATCCAACTTTTACCCCTCCAAACTTGATCTGCAGATTTCTGGACTGGTGCTTCTGGTTTTTTGGTACTTCTCGTACTTTGCAAAAACTAGGGTTTAACTTTCCGGGATATCTAGCCACTGAAAATGTGCGTTGAGGATGCCAAAGTGATCCTTGAGGAAGGGCACACTTTTCTAGATGGTTTTGGGGCTGAAATTCTTCTTCAATAAAAAACCCTAATTTGCATGTACGACAATAATGTCGTTTTTCTTTTTCTTATGAAAGATGCTCTCTTCAGCTTAGCTCTGATACCATGTTAAAGTTTCAACTATTATTAGGTTGCCTTTCAATTTACTAGATAACAATAGAATATATAGGATCACTGAGAGAAACACAATCACAAGAGTACACAACATTTATCTTGGGAAACCCTCATGGGGAAGAAAACCCAACTAAACTTCCTTAATATAGATAGCCAATGCAATGCCAAGACAATGAACCAAGCAACACAGAAATTCCTCTCCCGGAGATGCCCCTCTCTCTCTCTTCCTTCTTCTCTAACTGCAGCTTCAAACTTGCGCTCTGATGAACAAGTGAGTGTGTGTCTAAATGAGACGCTGACCTCTCTTATTTATACAATCTAACAGTTGTGAACATAAGTGTTTTTTCACTAGCAGAGCCGTCTTCTCATTTTTCCTATTACAATTAGGGTTTGACCAATCTGCAAAAGGGGATTTGGTCAATTACAATGCCCAACATGACCAATCCACAAAAGGGGATTGATTTAATCAATAATAAATATATTTTATCTTTATCCACAAAAGGGGATAAAAATATTCTTTGCAGTTACAAAATATTTTAACAGGATCTTTGTGTTACCATCAATCATGTCTAGGCTTATTTTAATAAAGGATATGCAAGTGATGGTGTCAAAATGCTAACAAATTATAATGATAGGGACAATTGACATCTTGCAAGTTTTTGGCGATTCTAGCACCGATTTTGTCCACGAGCTTGCTAAGCGTGAATACGTGAGATTCTTTAATTGTATTAATGTGCAAGGGTTGAAGGATCTTTGTGTTACCATCATTCATGTATAGGCTTATTTTAATAAAGGATATGCAAGTGATGGTGTCTAAATTCTAACAAATTATAAT
>ML819174.1:8529-37044 GCA_009831015.1 Picea engelmannii
GTGCCAAGCTCTTGGATGATGAGGCAGGTTCCAGATCTACATTCTATGGCCTCAGATCTATCACTGAGACACTGGTATGGTTACATTATTGTCTTGATAGATACTATTGTTTGATGTGTTGTGAATGCTTAGGGAATTCTTGGTATGGATTCTATGATGTGTTTCGGTTTGGTTGATTTGGTTGATGGAGTGAGCAACACTCTTGTGATTCAACAGTGACATGATTGCTATGGTATACCAGTTGTTTATACATGATTGAGATAGCATTCATATTGATTTATTTTGGAGCATGAGAAAGCTATTGGAGAGATTGGATGTGTTGTGACTAGCTATGGGTCAGTTTGGACAGTGGAAGACATAAGAGAAAGTGATTGCATGTTGCAGAAGATCTAAGCATGTGAAGAAAAGCAAAACCCTAGTTGCTTAGAAGCATATGCTTGTTGCATTATACATTGGCCGTGTTCACACACGGGTTGTAGTGAGCCAAGGCGCGTGCACACGCGGGCTGCACTACTGACAGGTCGCATACTTGTTGACAGATTGATATCTGTTGAGGATTGTTGCCTCATCTCAGTTGGTGCTGAGGGTGTAAGCTAAGTCTTTCATTATAGAGCAGGTGCTCTTACAGAGTTGTACTCTATTTAGTTGTTGTTGATAAACCCCAAGGATTGTAGTCCATAATAAAAAGAAAATTGTACATACATCTTGTGTTCTTTGTGTTCATTATGGTGATGACTTGTTGATGATATATTGTTGATATATGTTGCTGATATGTGCTCACATATAACTGGTTATAAATGATAGCAATGGGTAATGAATAAATGTTGAATGCTAATTGATGAGTTTTTGTGCAATAGGGAAGTTTTGGGAAAAAGAGCCCCACACTCATTCACCCCCCCTCTAAGTGTGGTAGGTGTGTCCAACATGTTTAACCCCATAGGCACGCACACATGCGTGCCTGTTCATCCCATAGGCACACACACATGCGCGTCTGTCCATCCCACAGGCACGCACACATGCGCGCCTATCCGCCATACAGAGGCACCTTCATGTGCACCTATCATGTACACAGGAGCACATCAGAGTGCGCCTATCCCCTACACAGTCATGCACCCATGCGCAGCTATTTAGCTTATAGGCGTGCATACCATGCGCGCCTGTTTCCCTCATTAGGGTGCCCCCACATGGATATATCTGGATAACAGGAGCGCACCCATGTGTGCATATTTCCCGATCACCCATGCACTAGGGGGCCCACACCCATAAAACCCCTTGTACGGCCCTCCGTACAAGCCTTACACACAAATAGAAAACTTAATTCTATGCAGGATGATAAGACAACTAACCTGAAGCTCGTTGGTCCTGAATTGGTTGCCTCGTTCTCCCAGAATCTCCAAATCTCCTCTAAATATCTCTCGTCCAATCACTCTGACAACAAGTACAAATGAGGTGGCAATGTGGGCCCTATAGCTATATATAGTCTTTTTTTCCAAACTTCCAGACCCCATTTTAGGAGCTCCAGGTGTCCTTTTTTCGATCCCTCTTCAGCCATGGGATCAGCACCTGATCCTCTACATCAAGAGATTCCCTGAGACATTTTTCATCCTTAGCCCCCGGGGCACCATTTTTCCATACCCCATCTAGGTACGCACACTCATGTTCAAAATTATCAAATAAATGATTGTAGGTTCAATTCTCTTTAGATATTGTTCACGTCGGGTATTTGGTTGTCATGTTTGCAGGTACTTGGTCATCATACACCAGCGCGATGCCTTCAGGTATATAATCAACACTGGCATGTAATCATTCCCTCTGAATCTTAATTGCATCTCCAGTCACACCCTTTGAAATTTTCCTTTAGGGTACCCATATACGACTCTACAGTACTGCCACCTCCACTACATTTTGGGTACTATCACTCAGTAGCACTCTCCCCCTCATGAGTTGTCCCATTTATAGCCCCCCTTGGCACTTCGACACTCATGCTATTTTCAACCTTTCAGGATGGGATTCCTGATAGTCTTACATCATGTCGTGCATCAGCCACATATTCCTTCTCCTCATTTTTCTAGCCTACCCAATGGACTCCCAGGCACTTCCTCACGAATTCTTTTGACTGCACTCTTGCAGCATCATTTACCATCCATTTCACCCATCGTCAGTCTGCCCATCCTCAAATTTCCCTCCATACATTGCCCTACTACAAAAACCATCCTATGGGGCGCCAACCCTCCACTTTTTTTTACACCAACTTGCGCCATCTTCAGACCAAGCTCTCCTACACTGGGGCACCCATTTCTGTATTTACATTATTATCCCCACTGATTTTTTAATTCTTTTTGTAATTAAGCCGGTGTTTCCAGCATTTTACATAGCTTTTTGTAGTCACCTTTGGCGACCTTCCTAGAAAATGCAACCCATACCACCCTTGGTTGGGTCACTCCTTATCATCTACTCCTGCTGACATCGTCCACAAATTCCGAGTATCCCACAGGCCACCTACATCTACTCTCTGAGTTTTTTCACTTTGTCCTGCCTCTGGCATAACTTATCCCACATCTCGTTGTCCCCCCTAACACTCGACTTCATTGAACGGTTTCCACTTATATATCCCCAACCAAGGGCAGTCTTGAGTCTCCATGCATTTTGACTTCATCCATGTACCTCCTCAGTTCCTAACCTCACCTAGTAGATTTCACGAAGCCCTTTTCTTCATGGAGTCGTGTCTCCCTTTTTGTTAACATCAGCACAGTTTCCAAAAGGGTGAAAGTATCTTGACTCTCATTACCTTTCCAATGAGAAGTCTTGGATGGCACAGTGAGACCCATAATTGCTCCCTGCTGTCATTGACCCCCATAACATTTGACTTCAACACGTTCTCATGTTACGGTGGGTCTTACTTTGCGACTATTGCAGTTGTTTATTATATTTTCCGAAGACCTCTAAACTTGGCTAGGCTATCAATGCCCAGAGAATCTATTATACTTCTTACAAGTGTCATTGCCTACTGTTCAGAGTATGTTCCTCCTCAAAATTGTCCTCTGCCTTTATCACAATCTCCCTCGAGGGCGCTGCAGTTGTCTACATCAACACATAGTTTCAGTTACTGTACAACACCCTTTTTTGAGTTACATGACATGAGCATGGGGCATGCCCACCTCGTTTGTACACAATTTATTTTACACACCTTACGGAAGGTTGGGTCCTACAAGTTCCCTTCTCCCTCCAACAGGTCACTCTTGATACTCTCATTATCTCTCTTTCTTACAAAAGTACTCTCAGTAGAAGAAACATTGATGAATTTCGGCTATCCGTATGCTCCTAACCTCATCCATCAGGGGGCATCTGTTATCACTGAAATTTTTTCCGCAAACGGTTTCAGGAATCTAGCATCTTCAAACAGCTATGAGTCCACCCATGGACCAAAATTACCAAAAAATCATTTCCAAAAGGTCCAAAACTATACAACCATCTATAAAATCAAGATGCGCTATGACTACATAGGACACACATGCACATGCACCATCCAGAAACACAGGAAAAGTGCACATACCTGAGAATGACACATTTATGAGATTGGTCAGCCTCCCACCCACTTCTGTTTCATCTTCCAAGTTGATTTGACATCTAAATCTTGGTTGGATCCGACTGGGTGGCTGGTCAAAGACCTAAAGGTTCCCTAAACAACCCCTTTTCACACTAAAAGTTGGTTGCATAATACCTCAAAGTGATGCTATAAAACAAGGCCATGGGTGCACTACATTTTCAAGGAATTCATTTGCAAGGTTATGCTACTACTATTCTCTTAGGGAATCATCTTTTCTCATCAAGATCATACTAGCACCATTCCATTTGGGCAATCGACATCACCTTTTGAGTGGGTTAGCTTGGGATTATTTCACCATTTCTTTCAAGTTCCAAAGTTGTAAGAAGAGCTCAATTGTGGAGGTCCAAGAGCCCTCCCTTGGAGGAAGAAGGGACCCAAAGTCCTCTTTCTTCTCGGTGTTTTCTTTTCACTAATACAATCCTTTCCATTGGTGACATGAGTCTTGTTTGTTTCTTATTCTTATGTCCTTATGCTCAATAGTTTAGTTTTTCTTTCCTTCTTAGTTTAATTCTTAGATTAGTCTTTTATGTTTATTCTTCTAACCCTTTCCTTCACTGATGTCTTTCTTAGCTGACCCAACTAAGCTTGTAATCACCTCTATTTTGCTCATTCAGGTGACAAAAGAGGTGCAACAGTACCAACTGATTCCATCCAATGATATCCCAAAACAATATCCACATCATCCATATCTATATCATAACATAATCCATGTCTATAGCATAACATCATCCATATCTATAGCATAAAAATATGAATGCAACACATATTGATCCATGGTAATCTTCAATTTTTAAAAATTTGAACTTTTTCACTCCCAACTTGTGTGATTTGAATATTTTTTACGGGCACTTGCAATCTTTTAACCAGGTTAACATTGAGGAAGTTATGCTTGTTACTACGGTTTATAGAAACAATAACTTTCTCTGATTCAATACCTCCATGGACCTGTAATATGAAATTTTCATATGAAAATAAATCCCTACTGCTCCTTTTATCCTTCTTCGCAAAATGAAATATATTTTTTCATATTCTTCGTTTGAAAGATCCCTTTTCTTGCTATAGTGAAGCAAATTCCACTATTTTTCCACATCATCTTTTAAATTCATTCGTACCCCAATTCTCCAATATTTCCCCTTATTTAATGTATTCTTCAATATTGGGGGCATTATTTTTTCCTGTAAAAACATCTTTCTTGAAAACCCAAAAATAGAACTAGGGTTTAAAAGAGAATCACTTACTTTGCAATGTAGCACCTTTATGTAGTTAGGGTTTGAGGCTGAAAAAATACAATGATCATAATTTCTATTGTATTTCTCATATTGGATATTATGACCCCAATTATGAAATCCCACACTTGCTTTTCTAGCACTAATTTGACTAAAATCTGTGCAATCTGTCAAAAGATATCCAATCTGCAAAAATTTTGGTTGTCACCAAAAGAAACCCTAAAAAAATGTTTATTTTGATTAACCTTATCTCCACTTCCCAGACTTCGTTTTGAATGTTTTTTTTTTTTAATTGGGTATTTTTTCAAGAGGAATTCAAATATACCATTGGTTTCTTCAAATTATTCACACAAAGTTTCATAAATCGACTTGAACGTTTATGTCCTCTCTCTTTTTTGGTCAAAAATATGCAAAAAGAAGAAAAAAAAATCTCCCACTTCATGCCCAAGAAAGATCTTGAATGCCACTTGTAGTAAAAATTCAAAGATATAAGAGAGAATATATTCCTTAAGTTCATAAATAAACCCTTGAAGGCGAAATATACCAAGACATTCATGATAAACAACAAAATAATATAAAGAGAAGAACCCTTAAGATAGGGTAACACTATCCAATACTACTTATGAAATGAATCACTCTACAAGCCATGTTTACTACAAGAAAATATAATTCATTACACATCCAATAAAATGATATTTATGTTTATTTATGCAATCTCATGAGTATTCTTAGGGGTGTTATGCCAACTACCCCTTATTGTTATATTATTTTTTGTTAATTACATGGTGGGAATATTATTTCATTTTAATTATATAGTAGGTATATTCCAATATTATGGCCACATTACATTCATCATTCCCTTAGGTACCTCCCTAAGTACCCCATATTATCCTCCCTATGTACAATACAATTTACAACATGATTTTGGGTGATTCATGAGTTTTGGGGTACATGGTGTATGTTTAGCCTTTGGATTTTTGAGATGGATTGGGGCATGGGAGATGGTTTGTGATGGATTTGTATAATGGAGACAATTTTCTCAATGATATTTTGATCTAAGGTGAGTGGTTTCTTGGCATTCTTCCTTAATACATTGGAGTTATCTTGCTTGCTTGGTGGATACCTTGCATTATGGACACGTGGAGAGATCCAATTGCTTGGAGAGCGCCCTACTTGAGAGGAGGATCATTCTGCATCTTGGTGGAGTGCATTGGGTTGTAGATGGAATGTGTTAGGTTGGATTCTTGGATGGAGGATTAGAGTTGGCTTGGGGTTTCCTAAGTTGTGATATTGTTTTTGCAGGGGAAATTGACCTAGTGGAGTACATGGATTATGAGGAGTGATGGAGTCTGTGTGGGCTTGGAATGGAGAGGCGTGGACACACCATGAGTAGCTACACCTTCTTGGGGCTCGTATTGTGTACAACATCACCTTGGAGCATGGCATGTGTACACTTGGATTGGAGCACTTCACTTGTGTAGGCCTACATGAGATTATTGTAGGTTACTTGTAAATGTGTTGGACTCCCTTACCCCCAATATATATAGAGAAAGGATAGATTCCTTCATTCATCAACATCATTGTACTATTTTCTTTATACATGTCTTCTTGGAGGAAATTTCTATGGTTCATGAGGAAACCCGAGGTGAGGTTATGAAGAAGATGGAAGACATCTTCATTGTGGTATTGCTATTGTGACAAGGGTTTGCACTTGTGGAGGAGATGTTGGAGACGATGATCATTATATCATAATGTGTGTTTTTCATTCATATTCACTCTTATGTAGAGGTTTTACTTAGAAGAGGAGTGAACTAGTCTTATATCTCTCTCTTCGTATTCATTTGTACTTCATCTCTCTCTCTCTATCTCTCTTGATATTCATTTGTACTTTGTCTCTCTCTCTTGGAGTTGCTAGGGTTCATGTCATCTTAGAGAATCTTGAAGTCTAGGAGTAGGGTTTATTCCTTGGTTTGATATTATGGTTTTCTGATAAAACCTTAGGATATATTTGGTGAAGAATAAGAGAAGAGGACATCTTGCCTTGAAGGACTTGTTGGAGTGATTCTTTTTTGTTGGAGATCCTTGGTTGAGATATGGTTTTTCTTGGTTTTCCCTAGATAAGGTTTTGGAGAGCTACTGGTTTGTACTAGCCTTCGGAGAATTCTATGGTATTCACATAAAATTCACTTTGAATATATTAATGAAGTTTTCCACTGCCCAAAACTTGTGCAATTCCTAGATTTGATTTTCATCCATTTATGTTCTTCATGTATTGTTAGTTATAGCTACATATGTCTTATGGATTTTATATAATTAAAAGGGAAAATTTGTTGAGTGATTTGAAATTATCATTGAAGACTTTAATGAATGTTATTTTTATATATATATATATATGTTGTTTTGTTCATATATACGATAAAAGTGAATTTTCAGATTTGCTTTATGATTGATAAGTTTCCCTTGAGGTCTCAAAATTATCTAGACAATTTGGTATGTTTTCTCCTTGGATTACCTAGAATCTTGGATTGTTACAAGTGAAATATATATATTTTTCTACTATCGTATAATTTATTTCATAACAACACTAACGTTGAAATTCATAGGGTTAAGATCCAAGGAACCTCTAGTCAAAGAGGTGAAATTTTTGGATTGCATTAAAGTGTGAATTCCAAGGAAATTTTAACATTGTAATTCATCGCTTGTTGTGTTCGAGACCACTCTCCAGTAGGAGGGAGTCTGTATTTTAGAAGGAGATTTCCTAGGAGAGGTACTTGAGTTTGTTTGAGGTCACTGGGTGTGAAACCCTAGGTTGCTTGAGATGATAAAATACACCTATGAGACTTTGATTGTAACACACCCAACCCTTAAGTACCTTTTTAAGGAATGGAGCATCTAAATTTTAATTTCCTTAAACATCTTGAATTCCTATGTATGAGGTATGCATCCTCTTCAACTCACCCATAGCATTCTAATAACTGCTACCATGCTCAAATCTGAGCTCTATGTTGCAAGTTATGGCCTCCTGAAGTTCTTTGGGTATTTATCAAACATAGCCCACATGGTTCCACCTCATTCGTACCATCCCAAAGTTCCTACATCCATGAGGAGGTTCATCCACTATTCAATCCAATGATGGGATTTGATCTTCATTTGACACATAAGTTGCAGGGTAATTCGACGTTTGACGCTTTGACATTGAACGTCCTTTTTCTCTTCTACACACATGTCCTCTGGAGTCCCTAATTCCCGAACTCCCGAGGCACTGCCACATAGCTCCGGCCTTCACCCCTTTTGGGAGAATACATTCTAACATCCCAAGTTTCCCAGAGTTCCAAACTACTGAAGTTTTGAAGGAAACCAAAATATCTTCACATGACTCCTTCAGTGGGTAACACGTGTCAAGTGTTAATGGACTATAGGTTCTATGAAACGTACAAATCTAGGTGACACGTGGCACATCGTTCGTGGGTCCATGTAATCCTTGGATCTATGACCTTCGTTACTTCATAAATTTGAATCTCATAGGTTTCCTCGCCTTGAACCATGCTTCCTTCTTGGAATTTCGAACTCCAAACACGCGAAGAAACTTGATCAACAATCCACGTGAACTCTACAATGGGCGATCGATATATACTACGACCTTTAGTATTTCTCAATCAAAAGTGCAACAAACCTCATATCTTTTGGAGTGTTGAACTCTAAACCACACTCGACCTGTCGCCACGTACACCTAACGTCAATGGCCAAAAGTTTCTCTGGCCTTCGGAGCTTCGCGAAACTTGCATGCTCTTGTGATTGTATTTCGATTCTGCAAGAGAACTAGGCTTCCAGATAACCGTTGATCTGAGGATCACGTGTCCCTCTACTACCAATGACCCAGATTAACTTCAGGCTCCAGGAATTTGGATAATTAGTCTCCTTTATGATGAACACACAACATCCATCAAACTTGTGAAGTCCAAAATACTCAAGGGCTTAACCCTCACGCTTCTTCTCCAAACCCAACGATTGTGAAAGAATTTGGTTCCTCCCGAATGGATCTCGTCCAATCATCCTCCAAATACAGGAATCCTCCCTTTCGGGACATAAATCTCGTTATATTTCTTGAGCTTGAGACTTAGGAAAGTCTCCCGTTCATTCCTTGTGCTCACTCACCATGAGAACCTTTCAATGCTTCACTAAGTGTTGGCCCTGCACACTTTGCACGGGTCTCTTCTTCACGATTTAATATTCATACGAGTATATGTGTATTATTTGCACCAGGATTACAGAAGAGAAACAATTTGAAACTTATAGAATATCAAAGGTTCATTTGTTCAACTATAAAATGTGCACACATGCATATAACTTCGAAAGTAGATAACATAAAATTACCCAATTAACTCAGAGATAAGTAAACTTAGACACTCAAAACATGCATTTCAATCTAAGTACACAGGGTAAACAAAGCACTTATCTATTACAGTTGATAAACAACCAACTTATTGTGGGTGTTAACCTCTCCATCCAACCATAGGCTCAGAGGCATTCATTCTTAGTGCTCTAGCCACCCCCATGCCAAACCATGATATCACTAGGGAAATTTTGCAGTTTTGTGGAGATTCTTTCTCTTTCACGGCCTCTATCGAGTTTATTAGATGATCCCTCAACATCAAGCTCGCGACCTTTTTCTCAGGTCCTATTTTCTGCAAATTTTCAGAGATCCTTTCTCTTGTTCTCTTCAGTAACCATATCAACTTAATCTTCCCGTTCTTCTTCTCAGTTGGAGAGCCTCACACATTCTTCCTCTTTTATTATGCATATCAGGGTCACGCCTTCCCTCCCCTGGTGTCTCTCCTTCTTGTCTGTCTACACATGTATTATTATCATGCCTTTCTCCTCTTTAGGAAGGTTATGGACCTATCATGTTCCTTCTGTTAGAAGGAAAATCGGGTCAGTCTAGGCCTACAGTAAAAACTGGCATCTTTGGTACTTTGGGCTGATAGAGTTCTATCTCCCCAACCAGACCCTCCATGCTTCCATTCATTGGGGTGGTTGATGGTTCAACTACCAGTCCTTTTATTATTAACTGATTTCTCCTTGGGATCAAGATGAGGCTTATTATTTCAGCAAGGAGAAATTTGGGTCATTTTGACATAATGAACCCTCTCCACAGTTTCCCCATTCTTTTCCTCTAGTGATATCATGGCCAATACTTCAAGGCTTCACCCCAAAGTTAGTCGTTGGAAATATACACAATAATAAATTTACATTGTTCTCATTCCATAGCATGGTGGTCATAATTAATGATTAATTACAAGCTGAGGGAAACAAGGGTGTTACAATCCCGGACGTTCTTTCTCAGTAACACCTGTCATGTCTTTGTCATTCAATTGTTTCAGAAATATTGATTTTGTTTTTTGGTCAAGTCCTTTCTAGACTCTTGGCCTTCGTCACCTGCCTTTAATAATCCTTGACAACAAGCATATCAATCAAAATTTCATGCGGACACATTTCATTGTTGTGCAAAATTCAAGAGGAAACATTTCAAAAATCTAGCACAATACTTATCTATGCAATTTGTGGATTTGCATCCACATGGTTGTCTTGTTATCTTGGCTCAATGTTTTTCCTGTATGTACCCATTATGTTCATGATCGCAATCGATAGTTTATAAAAATTATGAAAGTCTCCTCTTCCTTGCGGTCACTCACCCTCTAGGCCCAGGCTCATGCATCCCCTTCTCTGCTATATAGTTCCTCGAGCGATCCATCTTTCCTTGCTAAGGATTTCTCACACAAGAATAATTTCATATACCTCATTGAGCCTTACAGTCGAGGCGTCCCTTAGAATTTCTCTACCGAGGCATCCCTCTGACTTTTGTTTCCACAAAACAACATATTCTAGGTGATCATGGATTACCACAGGGTTCCCCTGTCCCAATCAATATCATTTTCATACTTTCCATCTTGACAACCTTCATATGTCCTCCCTAGACATATCTTTTTCGTCTCACCTGTATCACAGGTATACATAAATTATGAGATATTATCATCAATTTCAAATTCATATTTTTCTTTCAAATCTGTCACCCACAAATTTCCAAATTCCACAAAAAAAAATTTGGATATGTTCCACACAGGAACCAGATTCACAAGTATGATATTTTTCTTCCCATATCATTCTGGCTCAGCTAGAAATTGGTCTTCCTTATGACTTACAACACTTTCATATCCAAGACACTTTCTTCCTGCAACTTCAACATTCCCCAGCCAAACAAATTGTTAGTTTTCATGCACACTATATTATTATTTCACACTTGCAGTGGCTCACAAACAATTTCATAACTATGCATACTAACAATTAAATTCATTTTCTCAAGAAGGAAATACCATTCCTCATAATTTGTCTCAACAGACAATTGGTCTTCCTTATGGGCTTATATCACTTCCATATCCAAGACCCTTTTCTTCCTCCAACTTCAACATTCCTCAGCCAAACAAATCGTTAGTTTTCATGCACTTTATATTTTCAAAACTATGCATACTAACAGTCCAAGTTATTTTCATCTATTCAAGGATACAAATCAAAAGGAAATATCAGTATTTATGTATGCATCTTTTCAACATACTAAATTTTCCAAATGCAATTCAAATATCAAATGTCTTTAATCAATGTGCCAATATTCATGGCCACATTCACACCCAATGCACCCTTGCATTGATTTCAAGTTTGCCACACTTTATGACAAGAAATTTGCGATGGTGTGTTGGAGCTTAATCTTCACCATAAGGATTATTCATTCTCATTCATTATTGCAGCAGGAGTTCATTTCCTACTACAGACTGATCATGATCCCAAATTAGTAAACCTGAAATTAAAAGTTGCTCTTGAATGCACCCAAGCATTCTTCCTTCATTAGTAACTAGGCTGCCAACACTCATGACCACCCAAAAAAAAAAATCTTTAACACTTATACAATGTAATTAAAATATTGGAAGGTCCTCCTTCCTCAATGGAAAATCCATTGTCTGCCCTTTATGCATTTCCTCGAAGCAATTCCATTCAATGGGCTAACTATGAGCACCTTTATTCCCAATCTCCCTAGATTGGTCATTGTAACCATGGTACTATTTACTCATTCATTTTCTTGCAAGGATTATAACTCATCCTTTATTGGCATAAAATTTCTCTCTCTATTGCTCAGATTCTTCTTTCCTAAATCTTACTCCGATGGGGTATCAATAGCGTACAACAACCATTCACAATTATTTTCATAACTTTAAGATATTGAAATCTTTTCAAAAGGAATTCTTACCAAATTCCTTCATTCCTTATGCCATATAGGTATGGAAATTTTTATACCTGCTCTGGCTGCTAGCACCCTCTTTGATATTACCTCATCAATGGTGCTTTATGGGGACTTTTAAAGTTCCTTCAACAATGTTTTAACAACAACCTTCTCATAGTCATCCTTTGCTTGAGGTTGTCCATCATTGGCAACTATCTTTCTCAACGGATCCAATTCCTTTCTACACGTGTCATACATCATAAATATATTAGTTTTTATGTAAAATAAAAATGAATGTATCATAGCATTCTAGTCAATAAAACATTTTCAGATAGGCACTTCATCCCATTATCCTTAATGTTTTCATGAGTGCAACACAAACAATTATCAATTGTTTCTATAGTCATACAACCACCATCACTATGGTGTCAAAACATTTACTTTTATCAGCACACTAGTTTCTCATTCCAGAGAAAATATAATATAAAACAAGAAATGAGTTAAGGGTTCTTCCCCCTTTCTAACTCCTTCTACATAGTCTGGGACTTTCATTCCATCCGATTTACTCCAAGGCCTTACTAGCTTTACTTAACATGACTCATCCAAGCCTATTCATTTAATCATACTCAAGGGTTTGTTTTCCTTTTACCAATTGTACTAGTTTCCACAACTGTTCTTTTAAGACCTACAACTCTGTAAGCAATTCAGAGTTTTTAAAGTAAGAAAAGTATTCCCCTTTTCCCCTTCTTTTCTTTTCCAATTTACTCTTTGTTGGTATATTCCTACTCTTTTCCTTGAGAAGCCTTGGTTAGGCTTCACCCTAACCTTTTGGATACATCAACATGCTTTATTAGAAAAAAAATTGTTCATAATGAATCATGAACCTATGCATTCTGCACATTACCATTCAGATATGCCTCCTTGGTTATGCCTCCAGATTATTTATCCACACATATTCAGGTATATGAACATGCATCTTGGTTATGCCTCCAGATTATTTATCCACACATATTCCTTGTTTTTTTAACTTACATCTATGATGCACCTAACCACATGCATAATCATAAGCCTATGTGTATCTACCATAGGTATATTTTGCAACTCACATACATATTTTCATTTAAATCATTTAACTCTTGATTGTTCACAATTGTTCTCATGCGGTCCTCAAAGGCATAATCATGTTGCCTTTTATCATGACAACAAAGCATCCTTGGTCATTTACTCTTTCATAATATATGTGCATCACTTACACATTTAATATCATTCATTCATATATATTTGTCCTTAATATCAGTATTAATATCAAGTAACCTCACATCACATCGAATTCATGCACTCAAGCATATACAAACATAGCTAAACATTCATCATGCAAGCTCATTTATTGTACCCCTTTCCATGTCCTTCATGGACATATCAAACTTCTAGATCCTTCTCCCAAGGATCTTACTACCATTCTCATGACAAATTCCATAGATATACTCAACATTAAGCTTCCCTCTCGGTTGAGAACTTGCAGTGATTCACATGACATCCACTTGGCAGCTTAACAGACATAGTCATAAATATGTTTTCCTTTCTATACGATAACTGCTAGCATTAAAAGACTCTTTCCTCAAATTCCATAAAAATAGTTCCCAACTCATAAATACAGTTTGGGTAATTATAACCATGCCCAAGGTAACAAAACAACCAATCTAGCTTCCAACTGGTCTTGGTCAGTAGACCTTTCGATCAAGGAAATCCTTTTTTAGATTCCCCTCACTACAATTTAAGTATACCAAACCATATGTGTATGGCTACCATCCACCACTGGATGTCAATCTGACCCATTGGGAATATATAAGTGCCCCAACACTTCCTTTACCACATTTAGGATCGAAATTTAATTAACCAATTTACCTCATTTATAATAAATTTTAATGTCTAATAACATTTGGATTATTTCCTTAAATCCCAAATACCATTTCGAAGTATGGTACTTACTAAGTATTTTAATACATAACTCCAGAGTATCTTTAGATCATAATAAGTCTTCGGAAAAGGATCCATCACTTTCCTTTTTAAATTTTTGTAGAGTTTCTAGTTGTTTCTGTCTACTCTCATTAAAACAAAAGATAGGATGCAAATGTAGATCAACCTTAACCATTACACCTATAACTCTTTCTTATGTTCAACAACATCCAAGGACAGAGCTCACTCTCCTCCTCCCACAAGAATTATGGAAAATTAGTTTCCTATCCAACAAGAAAGGGAGGATGATGTGATTTCTCACTCAATCACTCCATATTTCTACAGCTCCATTTATTATCTTGAATAGAAAAACACTTCCCAACAATTCCTGTACCAATAAACAAAATTTGTTTCCCAGTTCCCTTTGAAACTCGATAGTTGCACATGCTCTCCCTTTTTAGAGAATGGTCACCAAACTCATTCCTCTTGCATAAACACATCTTTAAGTTAATAGGGATATGCACTCCCCTAGCACAACCATGAGCTTTTGAACTTGCTCTTGTCACTTCACTTCTACCTTCATGAAGATTGTTCTCAATCTATAGGGTTCCTTTTTACTGGCTTACTGGGTTATTCCAACAACTATTTTCATTCATTATAGGTAAAGTAAATTTACCTTGCCACTTCCATCAATCCTATGATTGTGAGGGATCATACACATATACAAGGTTTAATCTGTCATTAAAGAAGTAATTATTACTGCTACGGATCCTTTCAATCCATTCACATCCAAGTCTTACTATTAGAGCCCATCAACATAATCCCACTTCTGTAGGATTGGCTATCATTTCCCAAAATAAATGATAGGATTTCTTTTCCACAAACTAGCATGAGTCAATCTCATTGGGTAAAATCCCAACTTAATTTTAATCTACATCCTTCTCCTCAATTAACTTATGCAGATAATTTACGTACGACAGGGATACTCTCAGCAGGATCAGTTTAGCTTTGGTAAACTAGTCTTATGACTTTTCTCCAGCCCATCCATGCCCATGTCTGAATCATGCTCTTCTATATAGAGTAGGGTAGGGTTCCCTTTCCCTTAAATTTTTCTAAGAAATAAAAATCACTTGTCTCTTTCATGAGCCCAAGAAGGCCAAGTGTTGTTTCCATGCTTTGATACCACTTTGTAACACGCCCACCCCCTTAAGTACCTTTTTAAGGAATGGAGCATCTAAATTTCACTTTCCTTAAACATATTGAATTCTTATGTCTGAGGTAAGCATCCTCTTCTACTCACCTGTAGAATTCTAATGACTGTTTCCCGGCTCAAATCTGAGCTATAGGTTGTAATTTATGGCCTCCCAAAGTTCTTCAGGCATTTATCATACATGGGCCACGTGGCGTCCAAGTGGCTCCACCTCATTTGTACCATCACCAAGTTCCTACATCCACGAGGAGGTTTATCCACCATTCAATCCAACGACAAGATTTGATCTTCATTTGACACATAAGTTGTAGTGGAATTTGACGTTCGACACTTCGGCATTGAACGTCCCCTTTCTCTTCTGCACACATGTCCTCCAGAGTCCTAAATTACTGAACTCCCAAGGAGCTACCATGTATCTCTGACCTTCGCCCCTTTTGGGAGAACATGTTCTAACATCCCAAGTTTCCCATAGTTCCAAACTCTCGAAATTTCGAACTCTCGAAGCTCCGAAGGAACCCATAATATCTCCACGTGGCTCCTTCATTGGGTGACATGTGTCACGTTTTAATGGGCCTATAGGGTCTGTGAAATGTACGAATCTAGGTGAAACGTGGAACATCGTTCGTGGGTTCATGTAATCCCTAGATCTATGGCCTCCATTTAATCATAACTTTGGTTTTCATAGGTTTCCTCACCTTGAACCACACTTCCTTCCAGAGTTTCGAACTCCAAACATGCAAAGAACTCTAATCAACAGTCCATGTGCACTCTACGATGGGTGGTCGAGATCTACTCTGGCCTTCGGGAGTTCTCGACCCAAAGCACAACACACCTCATATATTATGGAGTCCTGAAATCTGAACCACACTCGATCTATCTCCACATGCACCTAACACCAAGGGTAGGGATTTTCTCCGTCCTTCAGAGCTTCATGAAACTTGCATGCTCTTGTGATTGTATTTTTATTCCGCTGAAGAACCAGGCTTTTGGATAACCATTGATCTAACGACCACGTGTCCCTCTACTACCAACGACCCAGATTAGCTTCAGGCTCTAGGACTTCAAAGAATTAGTCTCCTTTACGACGAACACACAACATCCACCGAACTCACGAAGTTCGAAAGACTAAAGGGGTTAACCCTCGCACTTCTTCTCCAAACGCAATGGTCGTGGAAGACTTTGGTTCCTCCTGGAAGGATCTCGTCCGCTCTTCCTCCAAATACAGGATTCCTTTTGGGACCTAAATCTTGCTATCTTTCCTAAGATTAAGACTTAGGAAAGTCTCTCATGCATTCCTTGCATTATCTCATTGTGAGAACCTTTCAATTCTTCACTAAGTGTTGGCCCTACACACTGTGCATGTTTCTCTACTTCGAGATTTTATACTCAGACATGTATATGTGTATTCCTTGCACCAAGATTACAAAAGAGAAACAATTTGAAACTTATAGAATATCAAAGGTTCATTTGTTCAACTATAAAATGCACGCACAAGAATATAATTCCGAAAGTAGATAACATAACATTAACCAATTAACTTAGAGATAACTAAACTCAAACATTCAAACATGCATTTCAATCTAAGTGCACAAGGTAAATGAAACACTTATCTATTATAGTTGATATCCGACCAAATGACTGTGGGCGTTAGCCTCTCCACCCAACAGTAGGCTCAGAGGCATTCATTCTTAGTGCTTTGGCCACCCTCGTGCCAAACCATGATATCACAAGGGAAATTGTGCAGCTTGTCAGAGATTCTTTCTCTGTCACGACCTCTGTGAGGTTTATCAGATGCTCCCTCAGCATCAAGCTCGTGACTTTTTTCTCATGTCTTGTTTTCTGCAAATTATCAAAGATCCTTTCTCTTGTTCTTTTCAGTAACCATGTCATCTTAATATTCTCATTCTTCTTCTTATTTGGAGAGCCTCACACGTTATTCCTCTTTTATTCTGCATATCTGGGTCATGCATTCCCTCTCCTGATGTGTTTCCTTCTTGTTTGTTTTTGCATGTATTCTTCTCATGCCTTTCTCCTCCTTAGGAAGGTTCTAGACCTATCATGTTCCTTCTATCAGAAGGAAACTCAGGTCAGTCTGGGTCTACAGTAAAAACTACCCTATCTGGTACTTCAGGATGACAATGTTTTGTCTTCCCAACCAAACCCTCCATGATTCCATTCATTGGGGTGGTTTATGGTTCAATAACTAGTCCTTTTATTATTAACTGATTTCTCCTTGGGATTGGGATGAGGCTTATTATTTCATCAAGGAGAAATTTGGGTCATTTTGACATAATGAACCCTCTCCACAGTTTCCCCACTCTTTTTATCTAGTGATATCATGGCCATTACTTCAAGGCTTCACCCCACAGTCAGTGATTAGAAATATACACAATAATACATTTACATTGTTCCCATGCCATAGCATGGTGGTCATGATTAATGATTAATTACAAGCTGGGGGAAACATGGGTGTTACATTGATGAGTTTATCTTATGATGAGAGATGATGGATCTATTGTTTTGTTATGGATGTATTTTCATCTGGTGTGATGCCTAGGAGGACCTGTGATAGGTCATTGATTTTTTCGGGGGGTTTCCAATAAGAGGTGAGTTGATATATATGACTATTCATTGATATGGTTTTTTATTTTTAGCGAGTGAGATACTCTGGATGACTTGCGATAGGTGGTTGATTTTTTCTTATGGATGTCAATGTATTTGTTTTCCCTTATGATAGGTAGAGGATCTTCTTCATATTGCATATTTTTTAGGATGGATATGGCTTTTGTCTCTTTCTTTTCCTCTAACAGTATGTCTATTTTTGGATGGTATGTGGACAATAGGAAAGAGGGAGGCATGAATGTGGAGCTTGGTGATGATGTCACTTATCATATGAGAGGATTTGGATCCATTTCCTTTCAATTTCCTTCATTTGATGTTTTTAAGTTGGATTATGTTTGTTTTTTTCTTGGGTTGAAGAAGAATCATCTTTCAGTGACTTAGATGACATATATACAATGGACAGTGAGGGACAACAATGCACCATCAATGATTGTAGTCTATATGTAGTGTACTTAACCCTAAAACGTTAGAGAAATGACATAAAATGTAGTGCAAAACCCAAGAACACAAGAGAAAAAATAGATAAAAATAGAGAGCTATGTTCACTTTCCTCTTCAAGGGGGAAATATCCAAAAGAAATGCTCCAAATACAATAATAATTCTTGAAAAAACAATACATAACTTTCTACTCAATATATAACTATCCATAGAAAAAATTAAATATATATGGGTCCCTTATAATGAGGGGTGACCAACTAATATGGGGATTATTACTAAAAAGGATCCTTTATTACAATGAGTGACTATTAACTAACTATTGAAAGGGCCTTATTCAAGGAAGGTGACCTCATATATTTTTGAAGGGGGTTAGGGTAGGACCCTAACATGCCCTCCCCTTTCAAAAATAGTGTTATCCTCAAGGATGAAGGAGAGGAAATTGTTGTAGAATCATTGTCGATTCCCATGTGGCATATTTTGGTTTCATATCTTTCCACTAGATCAATATTTCCCTTATTGTGAACCAATTCACCTAAAACTCTCTAGTATCTAATACTGCTTCTAGTTGGATTTAAATGGAACCTTTTGTTGATTTTCCTGGTAGCTGCGGGAGGTATTCACCTCAGGGATAACATTTCTTATAAATGAATTTTCCAAGACGTTAAAAGAAAACCATTGGAAGTCAAAGAAGATCCCATAAGAGAAGTCGACATCACAGAAAATAATAAAAAAAAATTGTAATGCTCCAGAAGTAAAGTCAGCTCTAGAAGAAAAAGATAAACAAAAAATATTTTTTTCCAGAAATTCAGATTGGCCCTACCAGAAAAGTCATTGGACATATTAGTATAAATAAGAGTGACACCTTCCTCATTTGGCACACTCTCTCATGGAGATATAGTGCAATTTTGGTGGAGAGTTGTAGTTGTAGCTGCAACTGTAAAAGGAAGGAAGTAGGGTGCATCTTGGTTAGGTTTTCCTCATACCTCTCGCCAGAGTTTGTCTTTTCTAATGTGCATTATGAAGGGAAAACACTCTAGAGCTTTGGCTAGAGTGAGATGCAAATGCATTGTTGGTTATCTCTTGGTGGTGCGCTAGTGGAGGATAGAAAATCTAGCACTCTAGTTAGGGTGTGATGCATCTATGTTGTTGGGTTATCTTCTCTATGGTTTTCTCTAGTGGATAGAGCTTGTTCTTGGTTATTTTTTCTTGTAAAGGATATTCTCTATAAGAAGGTTGTTGGGTTTTATCCCCTTGTGTAGAAGGGTTTCCCAGGATGTATATGTTATGCTCAAGGGTGGCACGAGTAGGTGCCTATGGTTGGGTGGCTATGGTGCAACATCACTTATGGAGAAATGAGTAAAATAAGTTTAAATTTATTAACGTAAATCAAATGTTAACGTAATTAACGAAAATTAAACATGGTATGAGATTTTGGTTTCCTTCAAAACATTCTAATCGTTGGAAGCAATATCGTCAGATTTACCTTGTCGTTGTAGTTTTCCATTGTACCTTTCTGCTGCACAGTTTTATTTTGTCAAGATAGTTGGAGCACCTTGAAGTTTTAGAGTTTGTCGCTACTTACTGTTATTGTTGGATGGTGATACAATTTCTGAGGTATGTACTTGTATATGTTAAATTGTATCATTATATGGAGGGTTTTTTGTAGGAGAAGGGACTTTTGTCCAAGCAGTGAATCATATATCCAGAGGGATCTCAGATCCAATGCATTCAAAGGAACAACACACCCTCGAGGTTTGATTGTTTTGATATGCCTCTAGTTGTTATGGCACCATTATGATATTATACTAACCACTTAATACTATAGATGCATTTGTTTATCTCCCCTCTAGGAGATATTCTTGTTTTGTTGTATGTTCCAGGAAGGTTATATTGTTAAATTCCATGGAGGTTTCCATGGAAATATTGTTCTTGTTTTCTTTTTTAGGGAAGTTTACCCAGAGGCATGTCACTAGTGATAGCTCTGAGAGGGAGCTATAGTGACGGTTGTAGAAGGAAAATTATTAGCTTGTATCTAGTTTGAGACATTAAGGAATCTGACCACACAAGGAGTTTGTATAGATTGACAGTTTGACTAGTTCTCGGTGCATGATTCTATTTGTCTGAGTGAGTCATTGCGTAGGAGACTTTCTCATTTTAATTATAGAGATCTTCCCACTCTAAGGAAGATGGTGATGATTCTTCCAAAGATTTGTATTTAAAATGATGGCATTTTGCAGAGGTTGTACTCTTGGCACCATGTCCAAGGGATATTTTCTAAGCAATGAGGCTCCAACACATATCCACAGATGAGAAGAAAAGTGACATTTTCACCAAGCCTCTGTTAGGGAAACGCTTTGAAGGAATGCAAATTTTTCCCTCGGGGAGTGCTGATTATTGTAGCATCAGGAAGACATTCCAAGTTTGATCAGATGGACTTGATCATGTGGGAATGGCCTCAATGTAATCTTTGATGGACTGAAGATTCAAGTTGTTGCTAGATCTCCAGGAGGAAAGTATCGGGAAAACATTCTAAGATTGGTCAGATGGACTTGACCATGTGGGAATGATCCCAGGGTAGTATTTGATTGACTGAAGGCTTGTGACCCTAATATAGTATTTGACGAACTAAAGAATCAAGGCCCAATGTAGTCTTAAATGGAATGAAGCTACATAGTTATCGATGGACTCATGACTCCTCCAGTGTGTGTGACTTGCATCGAGGGTCATTATTTTAGAGAACACTCACTTACAAGTGTATACTTGTAGAGGTGAGTGACCCTGATAAGCATTGGACCAACCCTTCTCCCAGTAATGGGCTACAAACTATGGGAGATAGGGAACATCTACATCCAGAGTATATGTTCCCCGATGTAGTCTTCGACGGAATGAAGAATCAAGGTGCTTGAGTTGCAATTCCATGTGTATGATAAAATCGAGATAAATACATTCACATAGTAATCCTATGGGAATATGTACATTCCAGGATTGATCTTGATCATTCCAAGAATACTCATGATCATGTGGGAATATGGGCATTCTAGGATCAATCATGATCATTTGATCAAGTGGTGAATGTGGCTCTGATGTCGTCTTGATTCTTGTCACAGGACAATAATGACCTGAGATGCTAGACACAAGGTTGTGGAGATGGATCATCAATATAGCTAATGATGCTCATGGAGAAACTTTTCTATGACAAAGGAATACCAAGAATAGTACAATATATGCTTGGTGAATGCCTTCCTCGTTGAGAGGGAGTATTGATGGTTGCAACTTTGTGAGACATTCTTTTGTGACGATACTCCTCGATGGATTCAGTTGAGTATGACACTTATTGATGGACTGGTAAGTTGTACTAGGTTGGTTCCCAATGTCCCTTGGGAGTATACCATGTGGACACGTCCCTTGGGAGTAGACCAAGTGGACATGTCATGGGCAAGTAGTTCCTTGATGATGCACTACGAGTGAGTAGGTCTTAGTGCCACACTACAGGCGAGTAGGTCCTAGTTCCACACCATGGGTGAGTAGGTCCTAGTGCCACACCATGGGTGTTAGGTCCTAATGCCACACTACTGGCGAGTGGGCTCTAGTGCCACACCACATGAGAGTAGGTCCTAGTGTATTCTAGTGGTAATGAGGCCCTAGAAAAGGTCCACATTGAGTGTAGCCATGTGTGATGTGATGATTCTACCAGTAGCATGGTATGCATGACCATGGCATAGTCGTAGGACCATGATATATCCTATGAGGCTATGAGGACCAGAGGAAAAACATCATGGAGAATACCTCCCTGGATAAGAGGGAGTGTTGATGTTTCTGGTAGCTGAGGGAGGTATTCACCTCTAGGATAACCTTTCTTATAGATGAAGTTTTCAAGACATTAAAGGAAAACCATTGGAATTCAAAGAAGATCCCATAAGAGAAGTCAACCTCACAGAAAATAATAAAGAAGAATTATAATGCTCCAGAATTAAAGTCAGCTCCAGAAGAAAAAGATAAACATCAAATATTTTTTCTAGAAATTCAGGTTAGCCCTGCCAGAAAAGTCATTGGACATATTAGTATAAATAAGAGTGACGCCTTCCTCATTTGGCACACTCTCTCATGGAGATATAGCACAAGTTTGGTGAAGAGCTGCAACTACAAAAGGAAGGAAGTAGGACACATATTGGTTAGGGTTTCCTCATACCTCTGGCTAGGGTTTGTCTTTTGTCATGCGCATGGTGAAGGTCATCCACCCTTGCATTCTATATAGAGTGAGCTACAACTACATTGTTGGTTATCTCTTACTAGTGCACTAGTGGAGGATAGAAATCCTAGTGCTCTGGATAGGGTGTGTTGCATATATGTTGTTGGGTTATCGTGTTTGTGCTTTTCTCTAGTGGATAGAGCTCATTCTTGGTTATTTTTTCTTGGGAAGGATATTCTCTATAATAAGGTTGTTGGGTTTTCTCCCCTTGTGTAGAAGGGTTTCCCATGATGTATATGTTATGCTCGGGGGTGGCGATGGTGCAACATCGCCTATGGAAAAATGAGCAAAAGAAGTTTAAATTGTTATGGTAAATCTAATGTTAACGTAATTAACGAAAATTCAACACATTCTTCCTCAAGTTATGGTAGGTTGGTCTACACTTTGTAATTTGATCCCACAACTTTCTTCAAACAAGACACATGAAAGACTGGATGAATCTTGGAGTGGGTTCGGAGATCCAACTTGTAGGCAACCTGACCAATGCATTGTATGATCTAATAGGGACCATAGAACTTGGGAGCGAGATTATGGGGAACTTTATATTTGAGTGATGTGTATTTATAAAGTTGTAGGTGAAGAAACACTTGATCCCATTCATTAAAAGAATGTCCATATCTATGGCAATCATCTTGTTGTTTCATTCAATTTTGCATGATAAACTAGTTTTCCTTAAGGACATGGATAATGGATTCTCGAGTGTGAAGTGTTGTGTTTACTTCATTAACCTTGGAGGTTCCTGATACATAGGATGTCATTGATAGGGGGTTTTGGCCACAAACAACTTCATATGGTGTCATTTTGGTAGTTCCATGATAAGTGGTGTTGTACCTCCATTTGGCAAGAAGAAGTCATCGTGCCCATTGGTACCTCTTTTTGAAATAAAAACATATCAAATAAATTTCTAGTCACTTGCTGACCACTTCCATTAGACCATCAATTTGAGGATTATATGCATTGTTCATATTCAACTGTGTACCTTGGATTTTGAATAGTTCTTTCCAAAATTTGTTAATGAATGTGGGGTCCTAAAATGAGACAATGGAAGTTGGCATACCATGTAGCTTAAATATATTATCCATGAAGGTATGGACCACTGAGGAAGGGGTGAAAGGATGAGCTAGGGCACAAAAATGACCATATTTTGAAATAAATTCAACCACAACCATGATGAATGATTTGTTTCCTTCTTTTGGGAGTCCCATGATAAAATCCATTGAAATATATGTTCAAATCTGTGTTGTGATTGGTAATGATTGCAATGCCCTTGGTATATTCATTGTCTCTCCCTTATTTCTTTGTTAAGCATCACATGATGATACAAATACTTGGATATATATTTTCATGCCATCTTAGAAGAATGAATGCCTAGTTATTTCATAGGTTTTATGAAATCCAGAGTGATTGACTATCGATGTTAAGATTTGTTGTTTTAGGGTTGAATATTTTTCCAGGAAAATGTGCCCTTTATACCACAATGTATCTTGTTTCCATGTATAACTAAATTTAGGTGGGTTTGGTTCTAATAGAGGTCATTGAACGAGTTTCCTTAAAGTATCATTTTCTATCCATTCCTTCTGGGCCTCGTCGATCCATCCTGGACTTGGTGATGATAATGAAAAGAGTGACCCGTCCTCCTCAAAAATTCTAGATAAAGCATCAAACACAATATTTTATTTACCATTCTTATATATGATCTTATAATAATACCCCAAAATCTTGGTGAGCCATTTATGTTTCTCTAGTGAAGACAATCATTGTTCAAGAAAGTACTTCAAACTATGATGGTCAATATTGATATGGAAATTCCTCCCTATGAGATATGGGTTCCAAGTCCCCATTGTATGAAGGATAGCCATCATTTCCTTCTCATATGGGGTTTTTCCAAATTGTGGTCACACAATTATTTATTGTTGAATGCCAAGGAGTGTCCTTCTTGAATTAATACTACTCGGAGACCTCTCCCTAAATAACAACATTCCAAGACAAAATTCTTATTAAAGTTAGGTACTTCTAATATTGGAGTAGTGCACATGGCATCCTTTAAAGTAGTGAACGTATGTGCTTCTACCTCACTCCAAATAAAGGAATTCTTTTTAAGAAGTGAATTTAGGGGAGATGCAATTTTTCCACAAATTTATTTTAGTAGTGTGTAAATTATAAGAATCCCCTAAATCTCTTCAATGTTTTGGGATGAGGCCAATCTTACATAATAACCACTTTCTTGGGATCAAATTGTACTCCCTCCCAACTTACAATGTGACCCAAACATTGAACCTTATGATCCCCAAAAAAACACATTTGTAACATTTCGCAAATAATCGGTTGCCTCTCAAGCGTTGCAATGACTTACCAACATGCTCTATGTGTGATTCCCATGATTTACTACAAATCAAGATATCATCAAAGAATACTAGAAAAAAATTGCGTAGGAAGGGTTTTAAAATATCATTCATGAGACTTTGGACAGTGGATGGATGATTACAAATTCTGAAAGACATCATTAGAAAATCATAATGACCTTTGTGTGTTCTAAACGCTATTTTTGGGATGTCTTCCTATTTGATCCGGATTTGGTGGTATCGTGAACGTAGATCAAGTTTAGTGAAAAATGTTGCTCCATGAAGTTCATCAAGGAGATCATAAATAATGAGAATGTGATTTTTTTCCTTGGTTGTCAACTTATTAAGAGACCGAAAATCAAGACACATGCGCCAAGTGTTATAATATAACGGATGTGCTCATTTTACCATCAACAATATCACTATTGTCACCCAACCATAGGTCGAAGCCACCCTCCACGTACCTTAACCTTGACAGAGAATCACTATGGAAGAAAACCCTAGGCTAGATAGTGAAACAAAGGGTAGTGCACCTTTCCCCAAGGATAGCGCACCAAACAAGAGCTGATCAGATAGTCCAAACCATAACCAAGAGATATTCCAAGCCAAAACACAATCTTCTAGCTATAGCAGCTGCAATGACAACTCTCCTCCAAACTTGTGCACAAACTAGGAAACTGCAGTGTGCACAAGTGTTGCACTGCAATTTTGAGAATGCTGCCAGAATGAAGACTAGCCTCCTTTACTTATACTAATTCTAGCTAACTACCTAGGCCAACTTCTCATTCTGGGTGTCTATTTACTTAGTATATAAATTTCTTCTGGACGACTTATTCTCTTGTAGGCTAATAAACTAATACCAATTATTCTCTTGAGTCGACTTGTCTTCTAGGGTTATTAGCCAACTCATTAGGGTTTCTTCTTGCTTCCCAGAATATTCTATTCTCGTCAGGTTTACACGTGGAGCTAAATACCTCCCGCAACTACCATAATATTAACACTCCCTCCTAGACAGGGAGGTATTACAGGTAATGGTCTTGAGTACAAACATACCATTCACTCGGAAGCATCAACATAGTTGTATAGACTATCTCATGACTAGATCATGAGCACCATCATCACCATCAGTGTCATCAGTTGCAACATCTCTCAAAAACATACTCTATCTGATTAATTTAGACATGACGTTGGATAAGTCACTCACACCACAGAGTGACACAAGATCCATTCTTCTAATCTAGACATATGTCCTAGAAAAATAAATGTCCCGAACCATTTTCCATCTGGGAATTCTCTGTCCATTGATCATCCATCTAGCTAATAATAATTTTCAACATTGTTTATAGTCTTCAAGGAAATCAGAACAATATCATTCAATAGAACACAACTATGTCTATCCATAGTAGTACACAACTACAATCCAGTGGTACACTACCACACCAAGTAGCACACAGGTACTTGATCAGTGACGTATAGTCACAATAGTGGAACACATCCACCACAGTAGTATACACCTATTGTCTAGAGACATACAGTCTTCATAACAATCATCTGATATCAACCTGCACAGAAACAATGTTATGATATAAACTGAATCATCTGGGCCATTCTTCCACTCACATATGTGAGATCTTGGAAGAGCATTTGGCCTCAAAAGGTAAAACATCAATGATGAGCTATCTTGACTATTCTTCTCAAGAAAGGAATAATAACTGTCCAAATTTATGAGCCTAGACCATTCCCCACCCTGGTCCATTCCTTCGACACTAGTCAAAGTGTAACCTGGAGAGAATGAGTCTGCCCTAAGGAATGTATGTCCCTGGTTTCTTAACCTAGACCATTCCCCACCCTGGGCCATTCCTCCGGCACTAAACAAAGTGCAACCTAGAGAGAATGAATCTTCCCTAAGGAATGATTGTCCAAACCATTTCCTAAGGAAATGACTATCCTGCACCAACCTCCAAAATGAACCATTCCCCCTGTTAACCACAATGGGAAATCGTTATACGGTGAGGCGGGCCAGTCTTCTTGAGTAACCCTCAAGAAGAGATATTTCCCTAGACCATTCCCCATGTTAACCACAATGGGAAATCATTGTCTATGGTACATCAACAATCCATCGAACCATTTTCATTACGAAAATTACCATTCAATCTGGACCATTTTCCAAACTGGAAAATGCAATTCCATCATAAATCTCAAACCACTTTCCAAATCTGGAAAAGAACAACTCATCCTGGACCATTTTTCGAACTGAAAAATGATTTTCCATCAATCAATAACACATTAGTGCTCCCTCCCAACCTAGGAGTCATCTCTTATTTTTCAATAAGGAAGTCGTCTCCATGAGCTCCAGCTTGAGTTCACAAACTCTTTCATCTTGGACATAAGCTTTACCAAAATTTCTTCTTATCTGCTCATCTGTGGAGATATATATTGGAGAACCACTTTCTCCTTTCTGGACTTCATCATGGAGAATGTAATGATTGATCTCAAATGTACTTTGGTCTGGAACACTGGTTTTCTATGAAGGCTTCATATAGCTCTGATCAATAAAGCATATCATTGTTGGATTCCTCTTTGGTTTTTGCTAGCTCACAACATTGTGGCAAGGGTCAAACTGGAACATATCCATGTGGCACTTCTTCTGTCATCATGATATCTTTGTCATGGATTGGAAATCCATCATCCTGATCTTCTGAGTAATCATTCTGATACAATATCTCTATTATATAAAGTCTTCAACATGCTTCTATTGTGCATTGGAGGTTCTCCACCAAGTTGTCTTCTTCCATCTGCATACAAGGGTCTCTTTCTGGTATGCCTCAAAGCCTTGAGGTTTCTCTTCATACGATCTTTTTTCAATTGATCTGGATAACAGTCTTTGCATTCAACTAATGTAGAACTCCAACCCATGGATATTGTGGATGGTATAATGACTCATGTAGAGGTATGTCTGGTTTAATGGAACGATTAATCATCATACTCTTCTCCCTCCATCTGGGAGAACCTCTAGTTCTAGATCTCGCAATGCTTCCATTCATAAGTCTTCCATACATTTTTCTTCATCACAACTTCTAGTTCCTCTTCTTGATTTCTTTTAGTGAGTTCATATCAAGCTGGTAATCTTGTGATTCTTGATACAATGACTAGTTGTTCTGGCTTTTCTTTCTTTCTTGGAATCTTCATGTTCTTCCTCATGTTTCTATTAAGCTCTTGGGTCCATGGAATTTCTTATAGATTCCATTCCCTAGAGATTCCACTTCTTTCTTTCATCATAGGATCACGGATGTGGATGGAAAACCATGGATACTTTAAGGTTTCTCTTCGAAGAAGACTTCTTCTAAGGTCAAATTGAACACATACTTCCTTTCATGGTTGTTTCCATGGATATATACTTCATCATCTTCAATGGATCATAGGATTAGCTCCCTCCTAATCCTTGCTTCATGTATGAGTTCATGTTTTTCTTTTGGAAATATATAATTGGCTCCCTCCATAATCCACATTTACGTCTGCATCCTTATTTCCTTCTGAAAGGTGTCATAAGTCTTTCTCCAATTTCTTCTTGATTGTTGACTTCTTCCTCTCTTTT
>ML819174.1:37873-57082 GCA_009831015.1 Picea engelmannii
CATGGCTTCTTTGACTTGGTCAACCCTAGATTTGGCCAAAAACTCAAACTTGATGTCTTAGCTTGCTGAGAGTACCAAGAGGTGCACTAGGCTAGGGTGCACTAGTCTATCTGGAAACTAGGTCAATCCATTCACTTAAGGTGCCTCAACGAGAGGATTAGGGTTTCTGAAACTACACCTACTAGTAACCCTAGCGGCAATGCTTTGGTAACTAGTCCTGCTAGAAATCTTAGCGGCAATTCTTCAACGAGCTTAGTATCCTTATGGCTATGCTCCCTTCCAGTGGTTATACTGAATGAAGGAGGTGTGGGCCCATAATTTTTTAGAATATAACGGATGTGCTTGTTTTACCATCGACAATATCACTATTGTCACCCAACCATAGGCCAAAGCCACCATCCGAGCACCTTAACCTTGACAAAGAATCACTCTGGAAGTAAAACCTAGGCTAGATAGCCAAGCAAAGGGTAGTGCACATTTCCCCAAGGATAACACACCAAACAAGAGCTGATCAGATAGTCCAAACCATAACCAAGAGATAGTAAAAGCCAAAATGCAATATGTTAGTTGTAGCAATTGCAACAACGGCTCTCCTCCAAACTTGCACACAAACTAGGCAACTGTAGTGCGCATAAGTGTTGCTCTGCAATTATGAGAATGCCTGCCAGAATGAAGACTGGATTCCTATATTTATACTAATTCTAGCTAACTTCCTAGGCCGACTTCTCATTCTAGGTGTCTATTTACTTAGTATATAATATTTCTTATGGCCAACTTCTTCTCTTGTAGGATAATAACCTAATACCAATTATCCTCTTGAGTCGACTTGTCTTCTAAGGTTATTATCCAACTCATTAGGGTTTCTTCTTGCTTCCTGGAATATTCTATTATTATTAGGTTTACACGTGGAGGTAGATACCTCTCGCGGCTACCATAATATTAACACCAAGTTCCTTATTTATTTAATACCATGATTACCAATGATGAGTAAAGGCTTGTACTAGAACGTATGACCCTCACCTTCAGCAACTTGTGAACACAATTGTCTATTTCATTTATTTTTTGCGAAAGGGTGGCGATAAGGATGTACATTTGGTGGTTGACTTCCTAGAATCAAGGGAATGTCATGGTCATGGTCTCCTCGAGAAGGGTTTATCCCTTTGGTGAATCAAATTCCTAATGATGTTTTTAAAGGAATAGCTTCAAGTTTAGGTGGATTTATTGTGTTGGGATATCCATAACATGTATGCCATTAAATTTAAAAAAAAATGTAGAATGGCCCTGATGCAAGAGCCTCTGAAAGTTAATATTGAAATTGACCCAAAGGGTAACAAAATTTACCGAGGGAGTTGGTTCCCTAATTCTCTTTTTTGTTTGTAATGATTAAATACCATATTTCTAAAATATGCCCTTAGAAGGTATCGTAGATTGAGTTCTTTCATAATGGTTATATTGTTTCTAAGTCTTAGGATAAAATTTTGAATTTGGGGTTTGTTGAGGATAGCTTGAGATATGTTGGTTTGTGAGCTACCCGAGAGATCTAAGATTTATTGGATATTTTGTATTGAATAGGGGTTAGCAAGGTGATTGTGTGAGAGTGTAGTGTTGTGTTGATGATGACAACTCTATGATCACCGATGATAGGTTGGTAACAATGCTGACAAGAAGAGGTTGACAACGATTATCCAGGGTGAACAAAGTTAATTGATGATGATGCTTAATCAACGAATAATATTGACAGTGGATTGAAAGAAGGAGCATTGGTGGAATTGAAATAAATTGATGACACCAATTAAGTCCTTCACGTCTAGATCGACAATCTAAGATGATGGATATGGGCCCTATTTTGTCGGGCCTGGAAGATCATTGGGACAATTGCATGCCTTGTGCACTTATTCCCTGGTAAAGTAACGAAGATGTTGGGTGCGTGTGTTCACTCGGTAAAATAATGTCGAAGAAGATATTTTTTTCATCGGATCAATACTTGTTGAGAATTGCAATTGCTCCACAACATAATACACCGACGACCATATCATCAGGTCAGAACGATTGAGCCTTGTATTTTGTTCCCACAAGAAATTACCAACGAAGATCTCTTAGCACTTGGATATAGCGCTTGGTCATGTGAAGAAGAGAAGCTTGGCGCCTCAATTTATGGTAACTATAGGTTTCACTCTTGAGGAAACCGAGTGGTTTGAGACTTTGTCAACAAAGGATCTGAGACAAATTTGAGAGTTCAAAGTTGTCAATAGAGTTTGGTCAAAACTCTATCCAAGGAGAATTGGACCTGGCAATTTTGCATAATTTTTTGTATCAGAGAACATACAACAAGTGTTCCATAAATAAGGAGACGATTCCACCCAAAAGAAGAGGTCAAGGAATACCAATTGCAAATGCAAAATTGCAACAGGAGGTGGGAAAACTCTGAGAAAGAATGGAAATCATGGAGACTACCAAGAAGAGGGAGCTTGACACAGAATATGTCAACGAAAGTGAAGAGACAAGAACCTCTGAGGAATATGAATAATAAGAAATAGTAGAAGAGAAACTGATAATGATGGTCACAAAGGTCAATGCTAGAACAAAGGTAGAAGTACCAATGTATGAAGGTAACCTAAATGTTGAAGAATTGATCAATTGGATTAATTCTCTAGATAAATATTTTGATTATGAGGATGTAGATGAATGGAAAAAGGTAAAGTATACAATGCAAGGAGAAAAGGTCACACAACACTATGGTGGGATGAATTAAAACAATACATGAATCGAAAGGGTAAAGCCAAGATTAAGAATTGGGACATAATGATTGCTAAATTTAAAATAAATTTCATGCATAAGGATTGTCAATTGTGTTGGAACACATATAATCCTGAACTTTTGAGTTTTATATCTCCACTTCTTGAAAATATAATCCCTCCAAAAATAGTAACTTAGAAAATGACTTTCGAATTTCAAATCAAATTCATGTCTGATTAATTAGAAATAAGGCACGTGTGATATCTGTCATTGATGAAGGCTTTTCATTTTGATCAAACGATCCTTATTTCTCCGAATTTTTGGAGTCGCATGATGATTAATAGCGTGAATCACTAAAGGTTGCTTCGAAGCTTCGTGCTTCGGGTATTTCGATAAGTCTTAACGATAAAAGTCCCGAAACCCAAAAGTGTACGTTCGTCACTTTTCCTAAACCTTGAAGGACACGAGTCATGGTACACGTGTATCTTTTGAGTCTTCCTTGAGTTGACATGTGGCACCCATTTCTGGTTTTTTCATTTGAAGACTCATTCGATTCTAAGTAACATGTGGTGCCTTCCTTTTCTCGACATGCCATCTAGAATGATGTCATCTCTGACACGTCACTACGGGAGATGACCCTTCAGAAATATAACAAAGAACTAATTTATAAATCATCGAAGAACCAAAATGTCGAAGGATTAAACTTTAATTAATTAAGTGGTCAAGATATGGTTAATGAATTCACACTTTGGGGTTCGGACGTTTACCCTTCATCATATCCTAAAAATCTTCGAAGTCCAAATCTCTGAAACACTTAAAATTAAATATGATTAATTAAGACTCAAACTGATTACTGGATAATTAATCACTACACAGTTTCAGGTTTTAGAGGTTTTCTCTCGAGCTACTTTTAAAGTTCCCAAAGTTCAAACTGCCGAGACACTCGAAATTAACACACTTCTTGAACATGATTAATTAAAGTGTTAAAAACGATTATCCACAGATTAACCTTTGCAGATTCAAAATTCAGATAATTCTCACTCTGTTTCATCTAAATTTCCTGAACACAAACCGCCGAATATTAATGGCATTTATGACAAATCAACGGTAATGATTTTTAACATAGATTGTGGATCACCAAGTATTCTTTTCCATTAAAGTTAATAAATTTTTCGTCAGTAAATCTATACTCGAATCAATGCATCTGATGTGAATTAAAATACTTCGATTTTGAATTTCATTTTCACCTTTCGCAAAGTAGCAAGTTTTATCCATTGAGAATCTCACACAATTCCTCTGCAAAAAGGTAACCTTGTTATGTTCTTTCGATATCATGGCACCACGGAAAATGATGAAGAATACTGATGCATCTAGTGAAGGTCCAAATATGAATGCGAACGTTCTGTCAGACACTACGTTGTGAGCTATAGACTCTGTTAAATCTTGGACACAAGTGTTCAAGATTATGGAACACGAGATTATAAATTGCCCAAAAGACTCTAGCGATGAAGTGGATGATACTCACGGAGCTAAACTCGGATATATAGCCCAGTCCAAGCTACACAAGATAGTTGTGTGTCCGAGACTCATGTTGTATAATGGCATGATAAGTTGGGCCCTAGAAAACGTCGACGTCCAAACCAGGATCATTTTCAACTATCAAAAGGTTGATGTTGGGTATTTCCAACTAGAACATCTCCAAGTAATGTAAAAGCTATCTCCTAATCCCAAATATAATTACAATGATGCATTAATGTTGGAGTTTGAGCAACGGGATGCATACAATATGACAAGAGTTATCCTGATATAATCAAGTTTTGGTGGGGGCACCCAGAGAAGTTCAAGGTTGACGCTCATGGCATGTATGCCACAACGTCATTGGATACTCACATGATTTATGTAGCCATGATGCTATGTAGACTGTTCAAGAAGAATATTCCTACTCATTTCCCGGTGGCATGGGTGTCGATTATGCATGAGGTGGCCGAGGGCTACTCTTTTAATTGGGAAAAAAAATTATCAGACAACTTGGCTAAAGAAATTACTGAATACAAATTGGTGAAGTCAAAGGGGAAGCCCACCCCTTTCTATATGTCCACCTATATCATGAATGTTATTTGTTTCATAACCCCTTTCCCACTGATGAATTGGAGTTGGACCCCAACCAACGCAGAACCTATTCACTTCTATCACTCCAAGTTGTGGGAGGACAAGGCCAAAGATTTCTTCTACGAAATCTTCCACCATGTAGTGGTTCCCATTCATATAGCCATATATGTTCAACACCCTCCTTGGATTTCAAACAGGATCATGGGAAATCTTGGAAAAATAGCGGATTGGTTCATTGAAGAAAAATTATCTTATATCAGGGTTTTTGGATGCTCAGTTCCTCCCCATGATCTCTCATGATTCTTACCAGACCGGCTGGTATGCAGAGAGGTAGCTTATCAGACAGTAACAGGAGGCACCAACAAGGATCTTAAGGAAGCCTAGAAAAAGGTAGGACCTACCTTCGCTATCCAGGTTGGTATGTTTTCACTATTATACTTCGATCATTCCAAAGTGGAGGATGTCAAATTGGTCGACATCCAGTTTAAAAGGCACGACCCACACAAAATCGTGGAAAACCACCTGGCCCAATACAACATGAAGAGATATATGCATGAAAACTCTCCACACGATGAAATATTCAGGGGAGTCAGGTCTTATGAGGAAGTACTAAACATATTTAAAACCTTGTCCCCATATCAACAGGCCAATTTCCTCAGTTTTCAAAGACACAGACGAAACAGCTTGTCGAAAGTACTACAGGGAGAATCGGTAGCCACTTCGCCTGCACAGGAATCTGTACCTCTAGGTTTTGAACCAGGGAACCCTGTTAAAAAGGATACTGAGGAAAACCCAAAGAGCTGTGAAGTTTTTACTCAAGAATTGGAAGCTTCATTATCAATTCCATTAGGCCCTCAGGCAACGACTCAACTCGAAGATTTCCTAAAGCAAGGGTAGGATACATCTCCTTCGACACCAGCCACATCTATTGCCAATACTATAGAGAAACAACCGTCTACAGATATTGGTACTCCTATTACCTCATTGACACCTTTGCAATCTGGTTTCGGAAATCCTAGTTTCGAATTCATTTTTGTAGGTGATCTCACCCCAATTTTGCCCGAAGAGAGGTCTCCTTCGGATTTCTTCTTTAGAAATAAACGGAGGGCCATCATCAAGAAAGAATCACATCATAAGTACAGGGTGATAACCAAAAGGAAAAGGATTTTATATGATGGAAATGATCGCGATCATTCAGAATTCCCAAAGGAAGTGGAAGGTTCATTAGGTGCCTTTGCCACTGCAAATCAGTGGTCTGTAGAAAATTTGGCAGAGCAACTAAAACAGAAAAACATATTGGTAGGGAGGTTGCAATATCAAATACTAACCATGGAACATGCTATGAAGAATAAGATTAACCAAGACTTTGAACAGATCAGAGCTTATGATAGGCATCAAATTCAACAGCTGCGAGCTAGCCTTGAGGAGCTCCATCAAAATTCACAGGAAAACAAAGGATTGGTCACTCAACGTGATGAGTTAATAAGGAAATTTAAAGCCAGATTAGACCTGATTGAAGGTACATCGGTGGATATTTCAGCCTTCCAGACTCAAGCACTAGAAATAAATGAAAATATGGAAATGGCTCAGCAGGATATTTTTATGAAGGTTGATGATATTCAGAAATGCTACCAGGCAGTAGACCTTGCTTTGAAGGATGTCTATATTAAGGAAAAAGAAACTTTATCAACCCGAGCTAAGTTTCAAGAATCCAACATATTGGCATAGAAAGATAATGTCCCTAAATTTCCTCGACTTTCCCGTTCTAACCAAATAAGAGGTGATCTAGCCCTGAAGGTGTGGGAAACAAGTTTGGCGGAGATCAAGAGATTATTCATGGAGGTGAAAGATTCTTTCCAAGAAGCATTATCATCCTTAGAAAAAGAACTAATTGATTTTGAGGGAAGTCGTATCGCGGAGGCCTTAGGGCAGATCAATATTGAAATGAACCAACATAATTCTAGAAATAACAAAGAGGAAAGTCTAGCATCTATACAGGAAATGAACCAAATTGACCTTCTTAAAATAAATAAGTGGCTAGTGTACCCAAGTTCACAATTCCAAGCCTTAACTCGAGAAGTGAAAAGAATCCAAGAAAGGCTTCCTCAAGTGGAAAGGAAACTATACACTTTTGAGGTGAATGAAACAATTGAGCCATCAAAGTTGGTGGTGGAGTTTTTAGATAGATGCAACCAATGCATCGAACATGGAAAAATAAGCACAATTGTGACTGGGTAAGAAAATGTCATTACATTACTGAAAAAGGTTGGAGGGACAGATGGAAACAAGACTACAATAGATAAAACACTATGCCGAATTATTAAGAAGACCAGCCGACAGAAGTGTCCAGCCTAAAGGAATGTGTAAAATAAGTGTTTATGCCAACAAACCTCATCATTTTCTATGCATTGTTGTTATTATTTCAAATATTCGTTATTTTTATTATAAGAAGTCCAACCATTTTGAGTTGTGACAATTTTGTATAAATACATAGATCCAAGATCTATTAATGGATGCTTGTTCCCGAATGTAAAAGAGAAAATTGTCCTTTTGATTATTAATGCAAGTGCAGACAGAGATTCCAAATTTTGTTCAATTTGGGTTATGTGTTTCTTTGTTTTTCCATATCTCATCATTTCTTTATGCAATTCCTTGATAAATGTTTTATTTCAATTTAGTACAACAACTACTGTAATCGTATTACATCAGTAATTTGTTAAGTAAGCAGTTTTTCCTCTGCATTTACTGTGACTAAATCAAGACCTGCACGCTGTGTGAATTACTGTAATTTATACTTTATTCAAGGGCACGCACATATTTTCTTCCACTGCAACAAGGTGAGACTCTTGAGTAACAGATGCCTTGCTTTGTTTAACAGTTTTGTAAATTTCCCTCACACCATTGGATATTACAAATTGTGACTCATACACAAAATACGACCTATGTGATGCCATATGGTTAATTTCATTTAAGGATCTTTTCTCTTATAACTAAAGGTAGAAAAAACAATCTTTAAAAACATTTTCTTCAAACTTTCCTGATGCCTGACATTACTCTTTGAGCCTTAAGTTTAATCTCAAGAACAACAAGTTGAATTTATTTAGACAATTGCATAATATAAGAAAGAAGAATATGACAGTAAAGGAGTACACAGAGGAGTTTTACAAGTTGATTATTAGAGCTAGTCATGTTAAGGAAGATGTTGGAAAGGTTTCCAGGTACATAATTTTTTTGAGGTATGAGATTCAAGATGAAATTATTATTTTGTTCTTGAGAACAATTGAAGATGCCTACTAAGAAGCTTTGAAGGCAAAGGAAAAGTTGACCAGAAAATAGAGCCAGAAGAGAAGAGGAAGAAATCTAGCAAGAGACAAAGGGAAAACTAGTGGAAGAGGAAGATTTCAGATTCCAAAAGATGAAGAAGGAAGATCAAGTAGTCAATCAACAAGAGGAATTTTTTTTTCTGAAGAGGTAGATGTAGAGGGAGGAAAAATGGATTTTACACATGTGAAAATACAAGCCATATATCATGGGATTGTCCAGAAAATAAGTCAACGGGTCATATAAGTGCACATGTTGCAGAATCCAAAGAAGAGAATGTGAATTCAGTCACAAAATAAGAATTTCCAAAGGTAGGGGAATCATTGTTGATGAACAGAGTTCTGATCAAGTCATAAAAAGAAGCTAAGGAACCAACTCAAAGGAATATTTTATTCAAAACCGTATTCAAGTAAGGAGGAAAGCGTTGCAAGGATTTCATTGATAGTGGTAGCAAAAACACTTTGGTTTCCATTGAGATGGTAGAGAAATTGGGATTAAAGAGGACAATGCATCCCACTCCCTCCAAAGTGCCCTGGTTGCAGAAAGGACATCAGATTTTGGTGAATGAACAATGTAATGTGGAAATTCAGATTGGTAGCTACAAGGATGAGGTATTATGTGATATAGTGTCCATGGATGTCTGGCATATTTTTCTTGGAATACCATGGCAGTACAACATAAAATCCATTCATGATGGTAGGAGGAACAAATATTCTCTTGAAAAAGATGGACACAAGAATGTATTCTTTCCTTTCTAGGATGAAGGAGCCAAAGAAGAAGTTGGTCCTAGTGTGTTGTTGATGAGTGGAAAAGAACTGCTACAAGAAGTCAAGAAAAAAGAGGTATAGCTTGCTTTGATTGCCAAGCCTATTATCACGCAATCTGTACTTTCCCAATGCCCACGAAAAGTAAGGGAGATTGGTGTAACAATGGGATATCCTATAACTATCACCTCAATAGGAAATCCCTTTCTTTTAGGAGTAGAAGAGGTATTACCCCAAGGGAGGCATCCCTGATAACCTAAAGGGATGGAAAATTAGGGTTATGGTGAAGATACATTCCCCCCTCTCATTGGTTACCAAAGTTACTATGTCTATGTTTATGAATCGAGGTTAATGAAGTGCTTGATGTACCTACCTAGAACAAGACAATATAGCATGCATATACAATGATCCCAAGTACAAATATGATAATAATACCTCAATAGACAATAGAAAATGACAATAAACCTAGTTGATATAAAATTGCAATAAAATAATAGTTTACAACAACAAAGAGTAATTTGTAACAAATGCAATAAATATGCCTCATAAATGATTGAAAAGATAACATTTATTATATAGAATGATAATGACTTGTCACAAAAAAAATTTGAAGTGATTATCTATTATTTAAGTTCAATTATGCATAAAATTTGTTGCGGTTAGATGGTTGTAGAAAGAATTTATAACAACAACAACAAAGTTAGGGATCTAAGCTAAGTTAGTGTTAGAATTTGTTAGTCCAATATTAAGAGAATAGATTTTAAGTGTTTGATCAATCCATCGACAAGGGAGAAGTGAGAACTAGTGTCATTTAGGGCTTATGGAGTCAATTATATCAACACAATAACTTGGAGAAATAACAATGATTGTACTTGCCTAAGAGATAACAAGGTGGAAGCTTGAAAAGTAGCACCTTAAGTTCTCAAACACCAAACCTCTAAGAGAAGATTCAATTAGGGTGTAGGCACTTCAAGGCCCTAGCGATTTCTCCTATCCTTAGACTCTTGAAATATATTTAATGCAATAAGAACTAGACAAAACTTCTAGAGTGCTAGCACTTTAGGGCTCTAGAAGTTTGTCTAGACAAGATATTCTTAGGAAAAATTAGAAAAACAAAGAGAAATAAAGAAGCACCTTATGTTTCTTACTCCTATGGTTTTCAAGAAAGAAATTTCTTAATATTAAATATGAACAAGTAAACATACCATAAACATTTATCATGAAACGAAAATTGCAGATTTACTCACTTCACCAAGAATAATCAAGCATAAAAACCCTAGATTTGCCAAAACTTCCACCAAGAAATTATCCAAAATGCATCCAAACAAGTCTCCAAGCAAGTGTGCCTCAAAGGTTCATCCAAATACCCAAAAACGGCGCCAATTTCAGTCCCCCTCTTGTGAGAGGTGAGTTATCATGAAAATGAACGTCATTTTTGTGAATTTATACCAAAATCTAGCCTAAAATTAAATTTAATTTAAAATACAAGGCCAACTTCAATAATTTTTCTCTTAAATTACAAATTAAATAAATTTACATAAAATAACCCTAAACAAGGTGATGTCATCCTTTCTAGGGTGACTTTAGGTCTCCTCAAGGGGACTTTAGGCTGCAAGAACATGGCGCTAGGCCTCCAAAGGCCGCAATCTTTGTCCACACGTGCTACCATCATCTTCAAGGAACCCTGCCATATTGGACTAGAAGGATGACATCTCAGCCTCCAAAGGGTAGCATCCTAGTGCATGGAGGGAGAAATCCCCCCCCCTAGGCCTACCAGACTACCTCCAAAGGCAATGACCTATTTTTGTATCATGCAAGTTGGTCATCAATATCATGCCCCAAGCTGGGGGTCTCAACATCCATCCTTGGGCTTCAATCCCTTATGAAGGTCTGAATTGGTCATCTCCTCATGAATACCTATGATCCAGGTGGATATTGGTGTCCACCCACCTATTCCAAATGGCTCATCTTGATAGGTTTTAGTTCATCACGTTCTTTTGTACTTTTTTGTAATTGTGGGTTCTAAACTTTTGGGGTTGTTTGAAGCCCTACACATATTCCATGTGGATATTGGTGGCCTCCCACCTAATCCAACTGGATTATTTTGTATTTTTTCATGTCAGCACATCTTGTTGTACTTCCAGGGTTGTTTCCCTAAACAATGTTTTTTTTTGTCTCGCCATGGTTAAATTGTAGACGGAGTTATATTTTTATGATGTAATGTGTATTTATCGAAAATACCTTTCCAACAGGCTATCACGCACCTAAAATGAAGGTCATATGCAAACTTTACGACCCCAGGAAGTTGAGGTACCAACTTACCCATAGAGCCCACATAACTTTTGGAGTTTCTTCTCCTAGGGTTAGGTTTTTTAATGTCTCGGGTTTTGGGATTCATGATTAATGTTAAAAAGGCCTCTGAAGCCTCATTGTAATCATTATGCTCAAACGAATGTGCATAGAAGCCACATATCTTCTCATAGATAGCTACCACCATTCGAGCAAGTGTTTCAGTTATGCAGTTTTACATTTTTAGCCTATTTCATTTATTCAATAGAAGATATTGTTCACTAGATATCTATGTTACTATTCATATCTCTATGTTTATTGTATTCAGTATGTTAATAGGTTCTCTATGCTCCTAAATCCATATCAGTGGTATTAGAGTGGTATGCTCTTCAATTATTTTTCTTTGTGCATGTCCCTAACAAGAAGTTGGAACTCGAACCAATCGAGCCTTTGCAAGATCGGTTGCATTGAGCCCCAAAAAAACCCATGGGGGACGAAAATAAAGATGATGGAGTAGAAGATCCTTCTAAAAGGTTGCTCGAGGAATACCTTGCATGAAAAAGGAATGAAATGATGGACAATTTTGTGCAGATCCTTCGGCAACTACCCACAGTAGAAGCATCTTCATCAAGAAGCCATGCAACCCCCTTCAAGGTACAAGTAAATTTCAATATCCCATTATTTGAAGGATTGATAGATGCAGATGTTGTAGATAAATGGTTGAATCTGCTCGAAGGGTATTTTTCGGTACACAATTTTTCTGATAGGGAAAATATTACTTTTGCACTCCTCAAGGTCATCCCCCATGTTAAGAACTGGTGGTATACTTACTCTGAGACAAGGGACATAGAGGAATCTACAATATTATGGTTTCTCCTACATGGGATTCCTTCCAGGATTCCATTAAAGAACAATACTACCCTATTGGAAGCTTTGAGGACCAATACACTAGATGGACCACCCTGCGTCAGGAAAGGGATAAGACAGTATCATATTTCACCAATATTTTCCATACCCTACGCACCAAATTGGGTATCAAAGACTCTGAGTGACATCTGGTGATCAAATACTATGGTTTTTTTCATAGATACATTCAAACTGAAATGGATTTTATGGACATCACCTCATTGGGTACGGATTATAGATATGTTGTCAAGATCGAGCATAAGTTTAAGCAAAGAGGCGATAGTTTGTATAAACAAACTCCTCACAGGCGAAGCAGGGAAAAGGTGGCCCAAACCCACACAACAAGGGATAGAGAAAAGATATCCACTCTCAGAACAACCATTCCAAGCTACAACACAAGAAGGGAAATGAGAATATGAAGAAGGAAACGGGAAAATGGTGTGAATACCATAAAATCCCTTGGCACAACACTGAAGAATGTTGTTCCAAGCAGTTACTCGTGGTCAAGCTAAAGGATTCTGATTCGGAGGTTGATTCTGAATCTGAATCAAATCTAGAAGGAGGGAAGTAGATTATCGATGATGAACCGAGTGCCACTGTCACTACCACCAAATTCCATCCAGGTGACCCAGAAGAACTAGAGGAAGGGGAACACCTCTTTCACTCACAGATGTGGGTGATGGGGGCCTTGCTTCATTTCATTGTTGATAACGGTAGTCAGAACAACCTGATATCAATAGAGGTCGTCAAGTGGTTGAACATGTCGATGACACTGCACCCACATCCCTATACCATTGGTTGGCTTCGCCAAGGAAGATATCTCTGTGTCATCCAATTGTGTCGTCTACCCTACGACATCAAGCCTTTCAAAGACGAGGTATTGTGTGATATTTCTCTCCTTGAATTTTGTGATGTTATTTTAGGACAACCATATTTGTGGAAGTGTCATGTTGTGTATGAGTCTAGACCCTGCATTGTTATTATTACTTTGGGTAGACAATTGTATAGGATACCGGAGGTAGTGTCACCTACCTCTATTTCTTTAATCTTTGTTAAGCAATGTAGTAAGGTCATTCCACAGACCCGGAAGTTCATCTTCTTTGTGATCCATTCTCACAGTAAGTAGAAGGTCATCACCACATTTGTGGCCTCTACACATAACCTCTCTTTGCAGCAGAAGCAAGTGGATGGGATCATGGAAGTGTACAAAGACATCTTCTCCTCACCCACTGGGGTACTGACGCACTACCAAGTCAAGCATCCAATTGATCTCACCCCCGGTGCACCTCTGCCTAATGGACCATTCTATCATCGCTTGCTAATGAAAAATGACAAAATCAAGCGTCAGATCTAAGAGATTATTGAAAAGGGGCACATCAAACCCAACTCCTCCCCTTGCAGTGACCCGATTATACTGGTGCAGAAGAAGGATGGGACATGGCGACTCTGCATTGATTACAAATAATTAAACAAAATCACATTCAGGAAATGGTACCCAATTCCCAGGATTGATGACCTTCTTGACCAACTCAAGGTGGAAAAGTTCTTCAGCAATATTGACCTAAAGTCTGGCTACCACCAGGTTCACATCAAACCAACTAATGTATGGAAGACAACTTTCAAATCTAAAGAAGGTCTCTTCGAATGGTTGGTCATGCCCTTTGGATTAACAAATGCACCATCCACTTTTATGAGGTTGATGGATGATGTATTGAGACCCTTCACCAGATATTTTGTGGTGGTATATTTGGATGGCATTCTCATATTCAGCACAACTTGGGAGGAGCACATGCGGCATATTCAACAAGTTTTGAGAACTCTGGGGCAGGACAAGCTATTTTTCCAATTTTTGAGAACTTGGAAAAATGTTCCTTTGGTATGAACAGGGTCCAATACTTGGGCTACACTTTGATGAGCATGGGGTACATGTTGATCCAGATAAGAACCAATTCATCTATGACTAGCCAGCCTCAACCACACTAACCGAGCTTCAGATTTTCTTGGGACTGACGAACTTCTATCGACGGTTCATGTTGGGATTCTCCCATATTGCATGGGCCCTCATCCAAGTGATCAAGGGTGGTGGCAGGGAAAATTTTGTGTGGGGGAAGGAACAACAATGATCATTTGATGATCTGAATCATCGCTTGTGCTCAACTCCAGTAATCTCCTTTCCCTATCTGCAACAACTATTTGAGATTGATATTGATGCATCTGACTATGTTGTAGGTGCAGTTCTCACTCAGCATGGTCATCCGGTGGCATACCATAGTGAAAAACTCTCATATACTATCTAGAAATACCCCACCTATGACAAGGAAATGTGTTCCATTATACAAGCCTATCATCAATGGAAACATTACATTATGGGAAAGGAGATGATCATCCACACTGATCACAAGCCTATATAGTTCATACAGACACAGGAGAAGTTACAGAATGATCGCCATCAGAATTGGTCCACCTACCTGCAACAATTCCATATCAAAATCAAGTATAAGACATGGAGCACAAATCATGTCATTGACTGCCTCAGTTGACCTCTCGTGGCTGCACTCACCACTATGCTCCATTCCCATGGACATAAGGCATCTGAGTGGCCCCAACTTTATCAGCAAGATCTAGACTTCGCCACCACCTATCAACTCTTGGGTAAAGGCGTGAATGTCACCGATTTTCAGTTCAAGATGAAATGTTATACCATCTAGGCCATCTTTGTGTTCCTGCAAGTGAGAGTGCAAAGTTGGTTTGGGAAGCCCACTACAGTCGGATGGTAGGACATTTTAGTGTAGAGAAAAATGTGGTCATTCTACAGAAATATTTTTATTGGTCGAAACTTCGACATGATGTCAACAAGTATATCAGATCTTTCACTCTCTGTGCCATTGCCAAGTCAACCATCAAGAAGCAAGGGTTATACACCCCTCTTCCTACTCTTGAGAAGCCTTGGGAATCCATCTCGATGGATTACATGTTTGGCCTTTCGTCCACCAAGCAAGGCAATGATTGTCTATTTGTGGTTGTTGATCGATTTTCAAGGATGGCAAGCCTCACAGCCTGCAAGAAGAACATCACAGCGGTTGATACTGCCAAGCTCTTATTCGAACAAGTATGGGTCTATTTTGGGATACCTCAGACCATCATCTCTTATCGAGACATCAAGTTCCTCAACACATTTTGGTCGAGTCTTAGGTCACTATTGGAAACCAAGCTCACTAAATCCACTACTTTCCACCTCCAAACCAATGACCAAAGAGAGGTCGTCAATCAGATGATTGTGCACATCATGTGCATGTACAAATCTAAGCATCCACTTACATGGGATGGGAGTCTCCCCTATGTTCAACACAGTTACAATAGGGTTATTCATAGCTCCACCGACCATAGCCCATTTCAGGTGGGGTTGGGATTCCAATCGTTGGGTCCCATTGATGTTGCATTACCTCTTGCAACCACATAGACAGACTCTTCCCATGTTCAGTCTGAGACCGAAAAAGACACCATATTCATTGAGAGGATTCAACACATCCAACAACAGCTCCATGATATTTTGCAGAAAGTCAATGCTAAGTACAAGCAACGCCATGATCAACCGAGGGTACTGCACCAATTTTAGGTTGGATACAAGGTCTAGTTACATTTGCAGAAAGAGTGTCTTACAGAGCCCCATCAGAAGCTCCTCCCACTTTGCAATGGGCATTACACTATAACCAAGGCTATGGGTAGCAATGATTTTGATCACAACACTCCACCCTTCCTTTGCTTGCACCCAGTGTTAAAAGTGGACCTCCTTCGGCCGTATTGTCCACCATTATTGGACACCTTAGAGATCATAGAACAATTCACACCAACAGAACTCAACCCTGACTACATGGAACAAGCATCCAATGATCATATAGTGGACACATAGGTCAAGGGAACTCGCCAGCAAAGGATCCAACTGTATCGGGTTGTCAAGGCAGGGAAACTCCTACACCAAGGAAAGTGGCTCACCTGGGGCCAAATTCAGTAGAAGTTTCCTTAGGGGATGGGGGAACTCAACGTAATGGAGACCATTTCTTCCTAAGGTGGGAGCATTGATCCATGTTGATATTGGTGGCCACCCACCTATTCCAACTAGCTCCTCTTAACAATTTTTAGTTCAATACGTTCTTTTGTACTTCTTTGTAATTGTGGGTTCTACACTTTCAGCACTATCTGATCCCTACACATCTTCCAGGTGAATACTAGTGGCCTCCCATCTAATCCAACTAGCTTATTTTGTATGTTTTCAAGTCATCACATCTTGTTGTACTTTCAGGGCCATTTTGGGGCCCTAAACTACGTTTTTTTGGCTCTCCATATTCAAACTATAGACATAGTGAGAGTTTTGAACTAGGGAACCTAGGTAAACAAGATATTGAGGAAAACCCAAAGAGCATCGAAGTTTTAACTCAGGAATTGGAAGCTTCATTATCAAGTCCATTAGGCCTTCAAGAAACGACTCGGCTCGAAGCTTTCCTAAAGCAAGGGCATGATACATCTCCTTCGACACCAACAACATATGCTACCAATACTGTAGAGAAACAACCGTCTATGAAGATCGGTACTCCTATTACCTCATTGACACCTTTGCAATCTAGTTTCAGAAATCCTAGTTCCGAAGTCATTTTTGTAGGTGATCTCACCCCAATTTTGCTCGAAGAGATGCCTCCTTCATATTTCTTCTTTAGCAATAAACGGAGGGCCATCATCAAGAGAGAATCACATCAGAAGGATGAGGTAATAACCAAAAGGCAAAGGATTTTATACGATGGAAATGATCACGATGATTGAAAATTTGCGAAGAAAGTGGCAGGTTCATTAGGTGCCTTTGTCGCTGCAAATCAGTGGTCTGTAGAAAATTTGGAAGAATAGCTAAAATAGAAAAACCTGTTGGTAGGGGATTTGCAAGATCAAATACTGACCATGGAACAGACTGTGAAGAATAATATGAACCAAGACTTTGAACATATCAGATATTATGACAGGCATCAAATTCAACAGCTGCGGGCTAGCCTCAAGAGATCCATCAAAATTTATAGCAAAACAAAGGATTGGTCACTCAACGTGATGAGTTAATAAGGCAATTGCAAGCAAGATTAGACCTGACTAAAGGTACATCGGTGGATATTTCAGCCTTCCAGACTCAAGCGTTGGAAATAAATGAAAATATGGAAATGGCTTAGTGGGATCTTTTTATGAAGGTTGATGTTATTTAGAAATGATACCAAGCAGTAGACCTTGCTCTAAAGGATGTCTATATTAAGGAAAAAGAATCTCGCTCAGCCCGAGCTAAGTTTCAAGAAGCCATCATATTGGCATAGAAAGATAATGTCCCTAAATTTCCTCAACTTTCCCCTTATGAACAAATAAGATGTGATCTAGCCCTGAAGGTGTGGGAAACAAATTTGGTAGAGAGAAAGAGATTAGCCCTGGAGGTGAAAGACGCTTTCCAAGAAGAATTATCATCCTTAGACAAAGAAATAATTTATTTTGAGGGAAGCAGTATCGTGGAGGCCTTGGGGCAGATCGATATTGAAATGAACCAACATAATTCTAGAAAGAACAAAGAGGAACTTCTAGAAGCTATACAAGAAATGATCCAGATTGACCTTCTTAAAATAGATAAGTGGCTAGTGAACCCAAGTTCACAATTCCAAGCCTTAACTCGAGAAGTGAAAAGAATCCAAGAAAGGATTCCTCAAGTGGAAAGGAAACTATACACTTTTGAGGTGAATGAAACAATTGAGCCATCAAAGTTGGTGGTGGAGTTTTTAGATAGATGTAACCAATGCATCGAACATGGAAAAATAAGCACAATTGTGAGTGGGTAACAAAATGTCATTACATTACTAAACAAGGCTAGAGGGACAGATGGCAACAAGACTACAACGGATAAAACATTATGCTGAAATATTAAGAAGACCAGACGACAGAAGTTTCCATCCTAAAGGAATGTGTAAAAGAAGCGTTTATGTCAACAAAGCTCATCATTTCCTATGCACTGTTGTTATTATTTCAAATATTCGTTATTTTTATTATAATAAATCCAACCATTTTGACTTGTGACAGTTTTGTATAAATACATAGATCCAATATCTATTAATGGATGCTTCTTACCGAATGTAAAAGAGAAAACTCTCCTTTTGATTATTAATGCAAGTGCAGACAGAGATTCCAAATTTTGTTTAGTTTGGGTTATGTGTTTCTTTGTTTTTCCATATCACATCATTTCTTTATGCAATTCCTTGATAAATTTTTGATTTCAATTTAGTAAAACAACTATTGTAATCATATTACATCAGTAATTTGTTAAGTAAGCATTTTTTTTTCTACATTTACTATGAGTAAATCAAGACCTGCAAGCTGTGTGAATTACTGTAATTTATACTTTCTTCAAGGATGCGCTACCTATTTTCTTCCACTGCAACAAGGTGAGACTCTTCAGTAACTAATGCCTTTCTTTGTTTAATAGTTTTTTAAATTTCCCTCACACCATTCGATATTACAAATTGTGACTCAGACACGAAATACGACCTGTGTGATGCCATATGGTTCATTTCATTTAAAGATATTTTCTCTTATAACTAAAGGTAGAAAAAACAATCTTTAAAAACATTTTCTTCAAACTTTCTTGATGTCCGACATCACTCTTTGAGCCTTAAGTTTAATCTCAGGAACAACAAGTTGAATTTATTTATACAATTGCATAATATAAGAAAGAAGAATATAACAATAAAGGAGTACACATAGGAGTTTTACAAGCTGATTATTAGAGCTAGTCATGTAAAGGAAGATGTTGAAAAGGATTCCAGCTACATAAATTTTTTAAGGTATGAGATTCAAGATGAAATTAGCATTTTGTTCTTGAGAACAATTGAAGATGCCTACTAAGAAGCTTTGAAGGCAAAGGAAAATTTGACCAGAAAATAGAGCCAGAAGAGAAGAGGAAGAAGTCTAGCAAGAGACAAAGGGAAAATTAGTGGAAGAGGAAGATTTCAGACTCCAAAAGATGAAGGAGGAAGATCAAGTAGTCAATCAACAAGAGGAATTTTTTTTTCTC
>ML819174.1:102450-120267 GCA_009831015.1 Picea engelmannii
TCCTTGCACTAAAGAAGAACTATTTGAGACAATCAAAAGTTTCAAAAAAGAGAAGAGTCCCGGACCCGACGGCTGGTCGGTCGAACTCTTCTTACATTTTTTTGATCTAATGAGTCCAGACCTCCTTGAAGTCATTGAAGATTCGAAAACAAGAGGGGTTGTTAGCTCTCACCTGAACAAAACCTTCGTGGTTTTGATTCCAAAAGCTAATCAGCCTCGGATTTTTTCTGACTTCCGCCCCATCTCACTATGTAATCCCTGTTATAAAATCATCTCAAAACTCATAGCTGTCAGACTCCGACCTTTTCTCTCTCGGGCGCTCTCCGAAGAACAGCTTGGCTTCCTCAAAGGAAGACAGATCCTAGATGTTGTTGGAGTTGCACAAGAATGCATCCACACCATCAAAATAACAAAGCAGCAAGCCATCCTCCTGAAGCTGGACCTTAAAAAAGCATTTGACAGCATTAATTGGAACTTTCTTCACCTCATACTTATTCAGAGCGGTTTCGGTACTTCTTTTACAAACTGGATTTTGGGCTGCATCACCTCGGCTTCCTTGGCCATCTTAATCAATGGAGAAGCTACTAAGTCCTTCAAATGCGAGAGAGGTCTCAGACAGGGTTGCTCACTCTCTCCCCTTCTTTTCATCTTGATCTTGGAAGGCCTCAACATATTACTAAAGAACAAACAGGCGGAGGGCCTCTTGAAAGGCATTAAAGTGGCTGGACAAACGCACATTCTTCATATCCTTTTTGCTGATGACGTTCTAATCTTGACTTCTGCTAATTTGGCTGAATGGACTATTATACATTCGATCCTCTCTTCCTTTTGTGCTGTTTCAGGTCTTCAAATCAATGCCTCCAAATCCACTTTCATGTTCTCAAACACACAGGAATCCTTAAAACTGGACATAAGGGATCTATTTGGCATAGGTTGCCAAGATCTGGCAGAAGGCTTCCATTACTTAGGCTTCTTCTTAAAAACCTCCAGATACACTTCAAAAGACTGGACTTGGCTCGTGGACAATTTCAAAGAAAGAATTATTAACTGGAAACACCGATATCTATCCATGGGAGGAAGATTCATCCTGATCAAAGCAGTGATGGAAAGCCTACCAGTGTACTGGATGGCTTTAGCACAAATCCCAGCCGCTGTTTTGAAGTCGCTCCGACAACTCATTTTCACTTTTCTTTGGTCCGGATGCAAGAAGACTAGCAGCTTTCATCTCTGCAAGTGGGAGGATCTCTCGAAGCCAAAGACGTTGGGAGGCTGGGGCCTCAAGCATCTGCCAATGTTTCAAATGGCTCTCTCGACAAATACCTTCTGGAGAATTCTAACAACTCCTGGACTTTGGAGCTCGGTAATCAGAGCTAAATATTTACATCAGCTACCTGTCCATTTATGGTTCAGATTCGCGGAAGCACAACCAAAATTCGGTTCACATTTGTGGAAAAAACTCTCTGCCACACTCCCAATAATCTTAAAGTGGCTCTCGTGGGATCCCGGGGATGGGCGATTGATTGAAGTCGGCCGAGACTGTATTCTGGATCTTGGCAGAAAGGCATTTCTCTCCTCGCCTCTTCGAGCACATCTTCGCAGCAAAAATCTTGTATATTTACATCAATTCTCCAGCTCATCTATTACAGGCACTCTCGGCGACTCCTGGCTGAGCGGATCAGACCTGCTTCTAAACCTGGATCATCGGGCCGAATGGGACAATTTCTCACAATTCCTCATAGCATCCGGCATTTATCTGAAGACAAAGGCGGACTCTCTTCTCTGGACGGGGGGCGATCGATCGGGCAGAATATCGGCAAAAAACGTTTATAATGCTCTGGCCGCCATTTCTTGGAACTCTTCTATTCCATCTTGGAGACAGAGGATTTGGAAGGCCACTTGCCCCTTAAAATACAAGTTGCACTCATGGCTCATGTTGGAACATAAATTACTTTTCTGGGACAATCTCCAAGTGCGCGGCTGGGAGGGCCCAAGTCGATGCCCACTCTGTGCACAAGACATTGATTCTTCCCTCCATGTCTTCGTGCTCTGCTCATTCACCATAGATCTTTGGACAGCAACCACGGCAGCGCTAAAGATTCCAAATCATTGGAATGGTATCAGTATACAATCTTTCTTTCAAAACTGGATTCACACTTCCAGCACTCACCCTATGCTTCCAATTCACATCTGTTGGCATGTTTGGCTGTCCAGAAACGCCTCTATCTTCAACGATAAGACGCCATCAACACAGCACATTATATCTCTCATCTTATCTGAAGCAAACAAATCTGCTAAAAATTTACATGTTAAACCAGTTTGGCAGCCAGGATTCATCCCAACAGACAGAGCGGTGGCCTGGTTTGACGGGGCCTCCCAACAGGGAGGCGCACTCTGTGGTGCAGGGGGGAAATTGATTATAAATTCCCATTCGAGTATTATCTGGATGATGAACTGCAGACAGGGTTCCAATACCAAGGCGGAGCTCATTGGTGCTTGGGCCTCGCTTATTTTGGCTAGTCGTCACACGGATAATTTGCTGCTCCTCGGTGACTCCAAGCTCACTATTGACTGGCTGAACGGAGTGGCAGACTTCCGAGTGGCAGCCCTCAATAGCTGGAAGGAACGGACCAAAGACGCTACTCTTCTATTCAGAAAACTTACCTTCTAGCACATTTTCCGTGAAGAAAACAAAGAGGCTGACACACTCTCGAAAAAAGCTCTGCACCTTCCCCCGAGCCAAATTTTCTATACATTTTGGGAGGACGGACATGAAGGCAATTCATATAAGTTAAATCTTTGAAATGATTTCTTATTAGTATATATCAGATCTTCGTCTATACTTGTTGTATTTGTTGGACCATAGGTAAATTTGACCAAATATTTGGGGAATTGGCTTGATTCGCGAATGTATTTGAACTCCGACTTGTATACATTTATATCCTTTTGAATATAATGAACAATTTTTTCTCGTGGAAAAAAAAAAACATATATTCACTACTACAAATTTCTGGCCTTGACAATCACATCTTCCACGTATCTTTAGAGTTAACCCTCATCAATATTCTGATGGTGTTGACCTAAAATGTTTTTTTGGGAACTTCTGTGATAAATCTGGGGATAACAAAATGGTGATATTGTGGTAATTTCAATACTTTGACGTGATGCCAATGAAAGGCTGGTGAATCTTGACATGGTTGAATGAAAGATTTTGATTTTAATAATGATGTTCACTTGAACCGCCACCTCCTTATTCCTGCAAATAACATTTACGACTTCCATTACCAACATAAGAATGATCGTATTAGTAATGAAATGCCATGATATATCTTTAAATAAATCATGACAAATATATCCAGACTGATTTGTGGCATATGGAAGTTGGAATCTTAAATATAGAAACTAAGCTCAATTGCATGAATACTATTAATTTATTGGAAATCTCTGTGAAGTTAATGATACTTTAAAATTCCAATAAAAACAAAGATAAAGGCAAAAGAAATTTATTTCTTACATGAATTTGGTTCAACTGTTGATTAGTGATGTCATCATATTTGTCTTTATTATGCATATGCATTTATTATGCAGCCTTTAATATTTGGATACAAATAAAGTTTTAATTCATAGCTCATGTTTATGTCTCAATTTTACCATTTCCATAATTTAAGAATTAAATTAAATATAATTATAACTTACAGAAAGGTTTGCTTTTATAAGACACAATGATTCAAGAGAAAATAACCACAAAATCATCACTTAAAATGAACTCAAGCACTAAAGCAATATTTTTCAAGAATTAATGGGGGAGCTTTTATTTTATAAAAAAATAAGGGGGGTGTTGTTTGTTACAAAGTGGAGTTTAAAGTTGGTGAATTGGTTATAGAATACTTGAGAAAGGAAATATTTCCTACATGGACATATAACAAATTAAAGTTTAAGAAGATTGGGTCATGTAAGATTTTTGTGAATTTCATGAACCTTCGAAACCCCTGGCATGTATGAGAAAATCGATGGTGGCTTTTGGCCATATACTACTTCCAAAGCAGTCATGTGAGTAGATGTATGGTAAGATGTGTTGTACCACCATTTAGCTAGGGGTAACCACTGAGCCCATCGATTTTTCCTCTCAGATGGAAAACACCTCAAATAGATTTCCAAACACTTGTTGACAAATTCAATCTAGTCATCCATCTGGGGGTGATAGGCGGTGTTGAGATACAATTGGGTTCCCTATAGCTTGAACAATTCTTGCCAAAAATTGTCTAAGAAAGTGGGATCTCTATCAGAGACAATAGAATGAGGAACGCCATGAAGCTTGAAGATATTATCCATGAATATTTGAGCCATTATCGATGTTGTGAATGGGTGTTGAAGAGCACATAAATGAGCATATTTGGAAAAATGATCGACGACCACCATGATAACTGACTTATTGCTTGATTTAGGTAAGCTAACTATGAAATCCATAGAAATATATCTCCAAATAGCAGGGGGGGTCATGAGCGGTTGGAGTGTGCCCAGAGCTTTGACGGTTTCTCCCTTATTGCATTGACAGACCTCACATTCAGCCATAAAGGTGTGAACTTCATGTTTCATACCATCCCAGAAAAAAAAGAACATTTGACCCGTTCATAGGTTTTGGTAAACCCTGAATGCCCAGCTGCGAGGGAATCATGAAGTTCAGAAAGCACTGTGTATTTAACTTGTGATTGTTTGCATAAATACAAACGACCTTTGTAGCGAAGCTCTTCATTATGCCACGAGTACCCTGGAGAAGCTGGAGAATTGTGTTGCAATTTGGTGGATCATGCTAGAAATTTAGGGGTCTTGCAGCCATTCCTGACGAACTGCTTGGAGCCAAACTGGTACAATGAAAGAGAGGGAGAAAAGGGACATGTATTCTTCATACTTCCGGGAAAGAGCATCCAAACCTACATTTTCCTTTCCCTTCTTGTAAATGATCTCATAATCATATCCAAATAGATTGGTCACCCATTTTTGTTGCTTCAGTGATGAAATGCGTTGTTCCAAAAAATACTTGAGAATCTAATGATCAGTTTTAATTTGGAAGTGTTTCCCCAATAATTAAGGACACCAGAGATCCACAACATGCAAAATAGATAACATTTCTTTTTCATAAATGGATTGGTCCAAATGTCTCTCTAAAAGATTTTTCATACTGAAGGCCAAAGGCCTTCCATCTTGCATGAGGATGACCCCAATTCCTTTCTCGGAAGCATCACATTCCAGTATGAAAGTCTTTGTGAAGTATGGAAGTGCTAGGACAGGGGTCGAGCACATAAAATCTTTCAAGGCTTGGAAGGAGTGATCGACACCTGGAGTCCAAGTGAAAGAATTCTTTTAAGGAGAGTAGTGAGAGGAGATGCAATTTTTCCATAATTCTGAACAAACTTCCAATAATAGCCCGTTAAACCCCGAAATCCATGCAAGATCTTAAGAGTTTTAGGGTGAGGCCAATCCTGCGTAACTTCAATTTTATTAGGATCCACCCGTACACCATCCTTGCTGAAAATATGACCCAGGTACTTCACTTTTGAGGCTCCAAAGGAACATTTAGATTGTTTGAGGAAAAGTTAGTGCTTAAAGAGTAGATAGAGAAATTGATCCACATGGGAGAGATGGGATGTCCAATTTTTACTATAGATGAGAATATCATCAAAGAAAACTAAGACAAAATGACAGAGAAAAGGATGGAAGACATGATTCATAAGACTTTGGAAAGTGGAGGGAGAATTACACAAGCCAAAGGGAATTACCAATAACTCATAGTGGCCCTCATGATTTCGAAATGCAATCTTGGGAATGTATTCTTCTTTCATATGGATCTGATGGTAGCCAGAACGTAGATCAAGTTTGGTGAAGTATTGAGCACCACTCAATTCATCCAAGAGTTCATCAATGACAGGAATGGGGAATTTGTCTTTGATTGTAAGTTTGTTGAGGGCACGGAAATCAGGACACATGTGCCAAGTACCTTCTTTCTTGAGTACCATGACCGTAGGAGAAAAATGGGGGATGGTGTTAGGACGAATAACACCCGCTTCTAGCAATTTAATCCAGATGGATTTCGGTGGCCATCCACCTTTTCCACTGAATCACCATTTTGAGCATGTGGTTTTGATAAACTATGATATTCACCCTTTGATGGGGAATTGAATGTAATGTCATCTTCATTTGTTAATTATAGACATCATGTAATGATTTCCTAGTGGTCTTATGTACATACCTACAACATAGCGTTAATGCACCGGATCCCATTAGAACTTCGCAAATAAACACGCTCAGGCTAGAGTAGTACTGGGATGGGTGACTTCCCGAGAAGTCCTAGTGTTTTACATGCCTATGGAATTTTATAAACTTGGTCCAATTTATCCCAAGTTTTTCAACAATCAACACATCCTTGGCTTTGTCTTTTCCCAAACTCACAGTGTCTTTCCCAAGTATGTTACCTGAAGCGTTGTCACCAAATGTAACTTTATATTTTTGTTTCTTTACATTCAAAAACTTGTCCTTGTTTCATGTCATATGTTTTGAGCACCCACTGTCAACATACCAAAGATCTTCTTTATCTTGGGCTTTCAAGGCAATGAGACATTCCTCTTTTGATGTTTTTTCTTTATAAAGCTTCTTTTGCTCTCTAATGAACTTTGTTTTTTCTGAGACTTCCATTAATCTGCAACAACTAGATTTATGTCCATAATTATGACATATGAAGCATTATGGGTTCCCTTCTTGTAGAGGTGCAAATAAGTTATAGTTTTTTCTTTTAACTTGATTTATTGTTTGGTTATATTTGAGGTTATAGTTCTTAACCCTCAAGTTTTTCCTTCCATATGCTCTACAATTCATAGCTTTGTGTCTCAAATTAGAGCATACAAAGAAATAACCAAAGAAAATGTGAGGATACATGTTTTGATAAACCTTCTGTGGTGTTGTCTTATATTCTTTCTTGATGGGTGGAAGTAGTCCTCTGGAGTTTTGATCATTACTTGCCTTTTCTTCATCTTTCTTCTTGAATGTACTGAGGAGAGAAGTTGCATAAGATTTTGAGTTAACTTGGTTTTCTTCTTGAGAATAACCTACTCCATTTTTGTTACTTGAATCCCTTTGTATGGTAATAACCTTATCTAAGATTTTAGAGTTATTTTCATATCTTGTTTGAATGAGTTTTGCATCAAGTTCTTTTCTTAGGTGAACTATTTATGCCTCCATTCTTTCACAGGTTATTTGTTTCTCTTTAAGAGACTTTTCAAGACTTTCTTCCATCCTATTTTCTTCTAGGATTTGGTTTTTCAGGTTCCTCATGAGTTTCTCCATCTCTTTTTCTTTTTGTTCATGATTTTCCTTTTGTTCAACTACAAAACTTTTCAACTGTCTATATCTGGTTTTGTATCTTCTTAATTCATCCAAGGCACTGAGAAGTTCTCCTTCCATATTAACCTCTTCCTCAACTTATGACTCTTCCTGATGCTTAATTTCTTCTATCTCATTGTTGAAATATTTTAACTGCAAAGAGTATTCTAATTATTATTGATGTATTATTCATTAGATCAATCCCCTTTTGTAGATTGATCATGTCGGGTATTATAAATGACCAAATCCCCTTTTGTGGATTGGACAAACCCTAATTGTAATGGGTTAAATGAAAAGTCAGACCCAAAATATATTAAAGTGGTTATAATCACCCAGAATATATTAAAGTGGTTATAACCACCCAGATTGAGAAGTCGACCCTGCCAGTGAAAAGACACCCCACTCCAGAGCCTGCCAGATAATATAAATAAAGAGGCTAGCACCTCATTTGGACACACACTCACTTGTTCATTAGAGCACAAGTTCGGAGATGCAATTGGAGAAGAAGGAAGAGAGAGAGAGGCACATTCTTGGGAGAGGACTTTCTGTATTTGTTTGAGTTATCTCTTGGCATTGTATTGGCTATCTATATTAAGGAATTTTTTGCTGGGTTTTCTCCCCCATGAGGGTTTCCCAGGATAAATGATGTCTCTTGTGATTGTGTATTTCTCAGTGATCCTATCTATGCTATGGTTATCTAGTAAATTGAAAAGAAACCTAATAATATCTTAAACCTTAACATGGTTTCAGAGCTAAGTTGAAGAGAGCATATTTCACAAGAGAAAGAGAAAAACGTCATTGTTGTCGTACATGCAAATTAGGGATTTTTATTGAAGAAAACATTCAGCCCCAAAACCATCTAGAAAAGTGTGTCCTTCCTCAAGGATCACTTTGGCATCCTCAGCGCAACTTTTCAGTGGCTAGATATCCCAGAAAGGGAAACCCTAGTTTTCATAAAGTACCAAAAGTACCAGAAAACTAGAAGTACCAGTGTACCAAAAGTACCAGAGTACCAGAAGTACTAGAGTACCAAAAGCACCAGTCAAGAAATCCGCAGATCAAGTTTGGAGGGGTAAAAGTTGGATTTTCTGAAATCTAACAACACCAGGCTACTTGCCTTAGCCAAGCACACCTCCTTGTAAGTTCATAATTCAATTTTGAGCATTTTCATTTTTTGGTCATTTTCCTAGCTCCAAGTAAAAGATGTATGCAAGCACTAAGCTTGTTGACAAGCTAGAAGGTGTGGAAAACTTTTGTGCCTGGAAGTATAGGATTGGACTCATTCTTGAAGAGAATGACTTAGGAAGATCCGTCAAAGAAGTACAAGAACTCGACGATCCTGCAGATAAAGAAAAGCACCAAAAGGACACGATAAGGGCTAAAAGAATCATTGCATATTCTATCAAAGAACACTTGATTCCTCAAGTGTCTTCAAAGAAGACTCTAAAAGAAATGTCTAATGCCCTAACCAGATTATATGAAGGAAAGAACATAAACCGGAAGATGAATCTAATAACTCAACTCAAGAATACAAGAATGCATAAAGGAGAAGTGATCCAAGAATATTTCTCCAGAATATCTTAATTCAAAGAACAGCTAGAAGATATTGGAGATACTATAGATGAAGACGAACTCATAATGATGGCCCTTAATGGTCTCACAATACCTTGGGATGTTTTCATCCAAACTATTTGTGCTAGAAAGGAGAAACTAAAATTTGACAGTCTTTGGGAAGAATGTATTCAAGAAGAATCAAGAGTAGCTAACCGAGAAGATTTACTATCAAGCGATGAAGATCAAGCCCTAGATACTCACACTAAAGGAGGGAGAAAGAAGTATTACTTCCATAAAGGAACTCATAAAGAGTCTCAATCCCAAAACAAATTTATACATAAAGAATCTCAGCCAAAGAGATTCCAGAAGAAAGGACAAAGAAAAGAAAGAGACTTATCATCTTACCAATGCTATCATTGTGACAAGATGGGACATATTGCGAGACATTTTCTAGCTAGACAAGAAGAATACAAGAGGAAAAACAAGAGGCATCATGCCCATGTAGTTGAAGATGAAGAGCCACCCACAAAGATGTTAAAAGAATGAATAGAAGACTATGTTCTAAAATCAACGCTCTCAGAATCAGTAGCACTTGGAGAGGACATGTGGCTCATTGATAGTGGTTCCCCCAAGCACATGACAGTTCAAAGAGTCATTCTCTCTTGCATTTCAGAAAAGAAGTTTTCTTAGAAAGTTACGCTTGGAGATGATTATCAATATCCTATCAAGGGAGTAGGAGAATCAAACTACAAGCTTAATTTAGGGAATCCAATGAAGATGAAGGATGTACTCTATGTACCAGGTTTGACAAAGAACTTACTCTCCATATCAGCTTTAGAAAATAAAGGCTTCAGAGTTTCCTTTATACATGGAGAAGTTCTTATGTGGGCCAAAGGAAAAAACATGAAAGAAGTAATCGTCATTGGAAAAGAAGAAGGTGGCTTGTATAAGATAAAGGGTAACTCAGAAGCAGCCATGACCCATGTCATTAAGAATCCATGTGAACTTTGGCATAGAATATTAGCACACATCAACTACAAGGCATTACCGTATGTATACAAGGTAGTCACAGGTCTACCAGAACTCAAGGTTGACCATGAAGGTGTGTGCAATGGATGTGAACAAGGGAAGAACATCAAGAACCCTTTTCTGAAGAGAGACAGTAAGGAAGAATGAGTCTTAGAACTCATTCACTCAGACGTGTGTGGCCCAATTCCATCATCCTCCATCAGTGGGTATGTATACTATGTATCTTTTATTGATGATTATTCTCATAAAACCTGGGTTTACTTTTTGAAATCAAAAGATGAAGTGTTCATTAAATTCAAGGAATTAGAAGCCTTGATAGAGAATCTTTCTAAACGAAATATCAATATACTCAGGTCATATAATGGAGGATAATACACCTCAAAATAGTTTGTAAACTATTGCAAAGATGTCAGGATCAAGAGAGATCTCACCACTCCCTGCAATCCTCAACAAAATAGTGTAGAAGAAAGAAAGAACAGAATGATAATGGAAGCAGTGAAGACCATGATCCATGATCAAGATATTCCAATGTGCTTATGGGAAGAAGCAAAAAAAACAAAAGTATATGTACAAAACCGATTGACCCATAGTGCACTTAGGTTCAATACCCCTGAAGAGATGTTCTCCAGAAAGAATCCAGAAGTAAGTCATCTCAAAATATTTGGTTGCCCAGTATTTTTACATATTCCAAAAGAGAAGAGAAACAAGTTGGACCCTTCAGGAAAGAAGGGAATATTTGTTGGATATTGTGAGGTCTCCAAGGCCTTCAGAGTTTACATACCAGGTCACCATCATATTGATATCAGTGGGGATGTGACTTTTCATGAAGATGCATCACTCAAGAAATCAAGAAGATGCCAGCTTGAAGAAGTATATGAAGAGGAACATGTAGCTCCTAGAGCTACAGAACAGTGAGGGAAGTTCCCAGACTTGCAGAACCAGTGAGGGAAGTCATAGCTTCCCCTGATAAGGAAATTCTAGAATATCATGACATAGTGGAATTTCAAGAACCTCCTCAGATGACGATCTCCCATAAGAGAAATCCTACTTTGGCTAGGGAACTTATTCAAGATGGAGAGAAGTATGGTGTTCCCGAAGGAACCATGAGACAAGTGAAGAGACCTAAGCCATTCTCCAGTTATATGGCTTTGATGTGTGATCTCTTAGAGAAGGATCCTACCTTCTTTGAAGAAACCATTCAGAAGAAAGAATGGCAGATGTCATGATAGAAGAATACCAATCCATTATAAAGAATTATGTATGGGAAATAGTTCCCAGACCGAAGAGCAAGGATGTGGTATCTTCCAAATGGATTTTCAAAACAAAACATGATGTTGATGGAAGTATTGATAAGTACAAAGCAAGGTTTATCGCTCGTGGATTTTCTCAAAAGGAAGGCATTGACTATGAAGAGACATTTTCTCCTATAGCCATATACACTTCGATCAAAACCATCATAGCCCTTGCAATTAAGATGAAGTGGAAGTTACACCAGATGAATGTAAAGACAACTTTCCTAAATGGTGTCATTGAAGAAGAAGTGTATATAGAACAAAATCAAGGATTTGAATTTGAATACAGGAAGACTCGTGTCTGCAATTTGAAGAAGGCTCTGTATGGATTGAAGCAAGAACCTAGAGCTTGGTATGGAAGGGTAGACAATTTTCTGACGAGCTTGGGCTTTACCAAGAGTAAATCATATTCTAACCTTTACTTCAAGGTTATGAATGGTGAGCCTATTATATTGTTGTTGTATGTGTATGACTTATTCTTAACTGGAGAAGATAATCTCATCACTGAATGTAAGAAGAAGCTCGTTGCAGAATTTGAGATGAAATACCTTGGCCTAATGCATTACTTCTTAGGTCTTGAGGTATGGCAGAGCCTAGAGAGAATATTGCTTAACCAAGGTAAGTATGCAATTGAAATCCTGAAGAGATTTGATATGTTGGATTGCAAGTCCATGAATACACCCATGGAAACGAAGTTGAAGCTTCTAGTCAACACTTCGTTAGAATTTATTGATGCCACTTTGTATAGACAGCTCATTGGATTGTTGATGTATCTGACAAACACCATACCAGATATATGTTTTTCCATGAACACCTTGAGTCAGTTTCTGGTAGAACCCAGACATGTTCACCTAGTTGCTGCAAAACATGTGATGAGATACCTTAAGGGTACATTAGATTATGGTCTCAGTTATAATGGAGATCATAATTTCACACTGAGTGGGTACACTGATTCAAATTGGGATAGAAGTGTCTCTAACAAGAAGAGAACTTCAGGATGTTGTTTCAGATTGGGTTCAACCATGATCTCATGGTAGAGTAGGAAGCAATCAAGCATTGCTCTCAGCACGGTGAAAGAAGAATACATTGTTGCATGTTTTTCCAATTGTGAAGCCATATGGCTTCGGAAGTTGTTGACAGGTCTATTCGACCTAGAGATGGAAGAAACCATGATCCTATGTGATAACCAGAGCTGCATAAAGATGACAAAGAATCATGTATTTCATGACAAGTCAAAACACATAGAGATTCGATATCACTACATCTGTGACATAGTGCAAAGAGGAGCCATAAATCTCCAATATGTTAGCACGGATGAATAGGTTGATGATGTGTTAACCAAGCCTCTATCTTGTGTAAAGTGTGAAAACTTTCGAGATAAGCTTGGTATAGTCTGAAAGGACCTCCCTCGAAAGGGAGTGTAGTGTTTGTTGAGTTCTCAACACAACCTAAAAGTTTTGTGACCACTTATTTTTGGGTACCACCTTGTCTTCTACCTTCATTTGTTGTCACCGTGGTTTGAGCCTGATATGTTTCATATCTGAGTTTCTCTTCAGCATATTAAGAACCATCTTGAGAAACACCATGACTGGTCAAGGGACCAGCAATCCAGATTTCTCCTGGCTTACTTGAGAAGTTAAGCATCGATGAAAGATTAAGGTAGCGAAAATTGTATGGGAAGTCAAAGCAGTCGTGCCAACATTCTTCAGCATCGACCAATAAGAGTATCTCTTTTACGCATATAGTCTCTGAAAATATTTCGCCAAACGATGGTCCTTTCAACTTTGGAAGAGAAGTGAAATCATAAGTGTCGCACAAAAGAGGAGTTCCACCACCGACCGTCGACGCCCAAAACATCACCAATCCCAACATCACCGGTATCGAGATTTTTATCAAGAAAATAGAAAACATTAATAAACAATCTAAAATAGTAGTCGATCCCTGATGAAGGTAAGATGTTATGTGACGTTTAACCCCTAGTTGTGTCAAGTACTCCGCATTCAAATCTTAGTTAATTCGTAGATCGTGCATTAGTTACTAGCTCATGCGCGAATCAAAAGGGAACCGTTAAACTCACTGATATAATGTATCTCCATCTGCGCCTTCGTCGTCAACCAGTTAAGTCTTAGTGGTAGAAATCTGATAGCGTTATATTTTGAAATCTGCATTTATCTCCCATATTAACTAATTGATATGACTGGTAGTATCTCCCAGTTATATTCTTTTGAGTCCTTTGTGTGATCCCACTCTACGCAGTAAGGAATTCATAAACAAAAGGAGAACGAAGCCACCAATCCAGGGGAAGCATCTGAAGTCCAGTGAGTATTAAACAATTTTCTTAGCAAGCATTACAGGTATGGGTTCACTTATGGATTTACATTTCATTTGTATATGTCCTCACCCAATGCTTCTCTGTATATGTGTTTAAAGGGGGTTTTGATTACAGGTATAATGCCTCCAAAGACTCCATCCAACACGAAATCACCATGGGCACCAAAGCTTCAAGAATCAGAAATAGGAGAAAGATCCTCCCCAGTGGTTGCAAGTCAATTAAAGTTCACTCCTAAGCCGGTGTCCTTCATCAAGGCGATCACCAAGGAGCCCTTTTTCCAGCCCCCAGCTTTCGGGGATATAGAGGCAAGCGTTGGAGAAAAGACGATGTTTCCTCGCTGGGAAGAAGTCTTCAAGAAAATCAAGAGAGAAGAGCCCCTTGAATATACTCCACACAGCAACCCTAATACAAGGAAGCTCGATGACAAGGTCCTCCCAAACATTCACAAGGCTTATCTGCACATGGTGGAAAGTCGGTCTCCAGTTTTTCCTTGCATCGAGCTCTTAAAGTGGCTCATTGATCACACTGATGCATAGAAATTTTCGATTAATGATGACAATGGAGAATGCATCGAGGTTTTCTTGCCATCATAAATTCAAAAATACTACAAACTCAATGAGTTCGAAGAAAATTTGAGCACTGATTTCTTGGTGAGTTTCTATGCCTCTCACGACACTAGCAAAATCTTGGCATCCTGGTGGAGGGAAGACAAGAAATTCATCAACCAAACTTCTGGCTGGTACCCAACTGTCAATCTCAGGGAACCATATGCATATCTCATGGCCCTTCTTTGTAGATTACATTGGGAGAAAGACTACTCCCGGTTTTCGGAAGCTTGGATGCCTTTGGCTTTTACAGTCGTTGTTTCGGGTATCGGTTTTAATTCGAGTGCTATCATCTCCAAACAGCTGAGCACATGCATAAAGCAAGATTAGGCACCAAAGGAAGGAGATACCCATGCCTTCTACATGGATTTTTATATATTGGACATCGTCTGCACCAGGAACGCTTTTGTTGGGATGATCTTGAATTGGCACCCTTCGGAGCTCGCAGTCCATGTATACTACAACATCTTGTGGGAAAATAGGTACAATAAATCCTATGTTGTTATCTGTGATCATTTTATTGTGCCCATTTACTTTTTACTCTTTAAGAGAGAATGCCCTAGATTATCAGACAAAGCAAAGAAGGTCATAGCCAAAATTGGTCACTGGTATTTAGACGAACGAGAAACCTACATCAGGATTTTCAGCACCATAAGGGTGCCACATTTATTACCCCTTTACGTTCCCAACCAGCTAGTGTTAGGAGAAATTTGCTATCAGACCATCATACAAGGATAAAATGCAACTTTAGTGAAATACAAGAAGTGGGCTTTCATATCGTATGGATTCCATATCGGCTTCTGCATTGTCAAAGACATCGTGCATGCTAAACAACTTGGACTAGGTCAATTGGAATTTTGGTTCCAAAGTGGTCGATTTCGCAAACACGATCCCAACGGATTGGTCCTACAACATGTGTCACAGGTATCATCGTGTTGGCCTTATGCCCATAATCATTTTGAGGATGAAATCTTCACTGAGAATGCTTAGGACTGGGATATGGTGGCAGCCAGGAAGGCCGATCCTAGAGGAACTAGGTTTAGAGATTTGAGCTATGAAGAGTAGGCCATGTTATTGGAGCAAGCAATTCAAAGAGTTGGCCAACACCCTGAAGCAGCAGTAGCATATGAATCAGAGGAAGAAACAAATAACCCCCAAGAAGACATTGAGGTCACAAAGACTCATCAGGGATGCCCGATACAAATTAGAGTTTCCCCTGAAGATCAAACAGCTCAAGAAAGTGGTGCACTTTTATACCAGTAGTCTCATCTACTAATGAAACGGATGTAGGATAACCTGCATCCTACCATAAGTCCTAGAATTTCAGTTACCATCCAGAGAGTTCCGACAGAACCTAGCAATCCTGGTCTCACAGTTATCGATTGCACCAATGGGTCGGGTAATCCCTAGTCTACGATATCGCTAATTGATCTCTCGGGAGAAGAAACAGCTCAACCAGAGACGGGTCGGGTGTCGATAGAAACACAAGTTCCCAACCCCTTGAGCACGTTAATACATATATACAACAACGAAGAGAGAACAGAGCCTTCTCGAAGCACCCTGGTGTGCATCCAAGAGGAAGAAGGTCCCGAAAAGACCTTTTCCCCAAGTCCCGAAAAGGTCTCTTCTCCTGGGCCCGGGGTTTAGGACCAAGGAATCCCACAAAAGGAAGCTGAAGATGAAGGTAATCTCCACACATGAAAGTTTGATGAACCAGAAATACATGTAGGCCCAAGTAATGAGCCTCTACAGAAGGAAATCGTCAATTCCACGATCGATGAGCAAGTAAGTGACAAGTCCATACAAGACACCTCTATCCTGTCCAATACTCAGATCCCCAGTGAGAAACAAGTGGAAGTGGGATCTACAAGGCAAAACAAAGAAGTTTGAGAGCCAACTCTCAAACAAATTTACACTGCGGGAAGATTGGGAAACAATCTCACATGGGGTGATCAATAGATACCAAACCTGGTAGATGAGGTTGCAAACATCTATGTGATCTCCTATGATCAAAAGAGAAAGGCTATCGTTCTGTAAGGTAGCTAGAGAGGTAGTGGGGGGGGCCAGAGGGCCCATAGTGATAATAGTGGAGGTCATTCAATGTAAGGTGGACTAGATCCACTATATTATTAAATAAGGCCCACTATGGTAGTTAGATATAATAAATGTAAGAGGATTTCTTAGAAGGTTCTACTTCTAGAAGATTCCTCCTCTAGAATGTTCTTAGGTGATGGTAGCATTATATAAAGGGGTTTAAGCAATGTAATGAGACATAAAGAGAAATTTTGTATTTGGAGCTAGAGCTCATTAGGAGGAAGCCCCCTCGAAGAGGCAAGTGAACAGGAGAGGATCCCTTCCATAATAGGGTCCATTGTATGGTGTTGCCCTACCTCAAGGGTTTGGTAATAATAAAGTGTGGTTTCTTCTATCTTTCTTATGGATCTATTGTGTATTCAGTATTTGTGGTGATTATATTTGTAGATCTATTCAGGTTCTTAACAAGTGGTATCAGAGCACTTTCCTTGGCCGAAGTTGTGGGCAACTATTTTTTATTTTTGCAGATTTTTTTATTTTTTTCGGAGAAGAAAAAAGAGGGCCGTGACATTCCAGAAATTTTCAGTATATTTATGTGCAAAATTTGCAGAAAAGGGTTGTAGATCTGAGTTCCTCTCATAAAAACACCCAAGTTAAAAAAAAAATCGTCTGAAACGGAGTCCGGAAGGTCAAGATATTGAGGTTTTAAAATCTGCAATTTTTCAGGGTTTTTTCTGCGGACAACAGCACGATTTGTTTTTATTTCTGTAGCATTTGGAGGCCGAATTTGCTCAAATAAATTACATATCTGAGTTCTTCTCACAATTTCACCCAATTTCAAAAAAACAATCAGCCGAAACGGAGTTCGGGAAGTGAAGTTATGAGCATTTTAACTTCAGCAGTTTTTTAGGGTTTTTCCAGAAAAAGCCGCGATTTTCTGTCGAAACTTATTGGGTCTATTTTTTGAGTTTTTTCGTGACGGCTGCAGGACCAAAGAGTTCATAGGGTGCTCAGATGGCTATTTCATCTCAAACCTTGAAATAAATTCTTGAATCATTCAAAGCCCAATTGGATGATAGATTGGATGCATTTGCACATCGCCTCACAAACAGCCTCACACATGGCCTCACAGACAGCCTCACACATGGCCTCAATGATAGTTTTCGTAGTATTCAAGATTCATTGAATAACATGCAGGAGATATTTCTTATGGAGGGCCTCAAGGATGAATATAATAAGGAAATATATTCTTGGTATGATTTTGAGGCCGATTGTGATGATTGGTATATGGATAGTTGTCATTTCTGGGATGACAACCACTTCCATATTTTATTTGATGACTCTACTCCACCTTCTGTAGAGAAAATAAAGGTCCCACATCAAGAGCTAGTTACCAGCGCTCAGTCTACATATTCTACAGTGGTATTATTCATTCCAAATTCTGCTACGACCATTTTCCACTATCTGGATGGATCTTCTTATTTGGATCCACATGATAGGTGTCAGTCTTTGGAGCATCATTTGGAGTTGGTTATTGGGATCCAAAATCTTCCACGGGGAGTTCACATGAGCACTTGGACATGGGACCCGGGCTTACAAT
>ML819174.1:120317-139331 GCA_009831015.1 Picea engelmannii
ATCATAAATTCAAAAATACTACAAACTCAATGAGTTCGAAGAAAATTTGAGCACTGATTTCTTGGTGAGTTTCTATGCCTCTCACGACACTAGCAAAATCTTGGCATCCTGGTGGAGGGAAGACAAGAAATTCATCAACCAAACTTCTGGCTGGTACCCGACTGTCAATCTCAGGGAACCATATACCTATCTCATGGCCCTTCTTTGTAGATTACATGGGGAGAATGACTACTCCCGATTTTTGGAAGCTTGGATGCCTTTGGCTTTTACAGTCGTTGTTTCGGGTATCGGTTTTAATTCGAGTGCTATCATCTCCAAACAGTTGAGCACATGCATAAAGCAAGCTCAGGCACCAAAGGAAGGAGATACCCTTGTCTTCTACATGGATTTTTATCTATTATGCATCATCTGCGACAGGAACGCTTTTGTTGGGATGATCTTGAATTGGCACCCTTCGGAGCTCGCAGTCCATGTATACTACAACATCTTGTGGGAAAACAGGTACAATAAATCCTATGCTGTTATCTGTGATCATTTTATTGTGCCCATTTACTTTTTACTCTTTAAGAGAGAATTCCCTAGATTATCAGACAAAGCAAAGAAGGTCATAGCCAAAATTGGTCACTGGTATTTAGACGAACGAGAAACCTACATCAGGATTTTCGGCACCACAAGGGTTCCTCATTTATTACCCCTTTACGTTCTCGACCAGCTAGTGTTAGGAGAAATCTACTATCAGACCATCATACAAGGATAAAATGCAACTTTAGTGAAATACAAGAAGTGGGCTTTCATATCGTATGGATTCCATATCGGCTTCTGCATTGTCAAAGACACCGTGCATGCTAAACAACTTGGACTAGGTCAATTGGAATTTTGGTTCCAAACTGGCCGATTTCACAAACACGATCCCAAGGGATTGATCCTACAACATGTGTCACAGGTATCATCTTGTTGGCCTTATTTATGCCCACAATCGTTTTGAGGATGAAATCTTCACCGAGAATTCTTAGGACTGGGATATGGTGGCAGCCAGGAAGGCCGATCCTAGAGGAACCAGGTTTAGAGCTTTGAGCTATGAAGAGTAGGCCATGTTATTGGAGCAAGAAATTCAAAGAGTTGGCCAACACCCTGAAGCAGCAGTAGCATATGAATCAGAGGAAGAAACAAATAACCCCCAAGAAGACATTGAGGTCACAAAGACTCATCAGGGATCCCCGATACAAATCAGAGTTTCCCCTGAAGATCAAACAGCTCAAGAAAGTGGTGCACTTTTATACTAGTAGTCTCATCTACTAATGAAATGGATGCAGGATAACCTGCATCCTACCATAAGTCCTAGAATTTCAATTACCATCCAGAGAGTTCTGACAGAATGTAGCAATCTTGGTCTCACAGCTATCGATTGCACCAATGGGTCGGGTAATCCCGAGTCTACGATATCGCTAATCGATCTCTCGAGAGAAGAAACAGCTCAACCAGAGATGGGTTGGGTGTCGATAGAAACACAAGTGCCCAACCCCTTGAGCACGTTAATACATATATACAACAACGACGAGAGCACAGAGCCTTCTCGAAGAACCCTGGTGTGCATCCAATAGGAAGAAGGTCCCGAAAATACCTTTTCCCCAAGTCCCGAAAAGGTCTCTTCTCCTGGGCCCGGGGTTTAGGACCAGGGAATCCCACAAAAGGAAGTTGAAGATGAAGGTAATCTCCACACATGAAAGTTCGATGAACCAGAAATAGATGTAGGCCCAAGTAATGAGCTTCTACAGAAAGAAATCGTCAATTCCACGATCGATGAGCAAGTAAGTGACAAGTCCATACAAGACGCCTCTATCATGTCCAATACTCAGATCCCCAGTGAGCAACAAGTGGAAGTGGGATCTACAAGGCAAAACAAATAATTTCAAGAGCCAACTCTCAAACAAATTTACACTGCGGGAAGATTGGGAAACAATCTCACATGGGGTGATCAATAGATACCAAACCCGGTAGATAAGGTCGCAAACATCTATGTGATCTCCTATGATCAAAAGAGAAAGGCTATCGTTCATAGGACTACAAAGAAGAGAAGAATCACCCTGGATCAGTCCATCATAGTCATCACTAAGGAGAAGTTAATTAATACAACAGGCGCCCGTACGTCTGAGCTGATTGGTGTGGGAAAATCCCTCTCAGAGGCCACCCAGGACAGAGCCAAGAGAGATGAAAAGGAACTTACCACCGCCCAAAAGGATATCGAACACTTGCACCATCTTGTCGATTACTATAAGGGTGCTACACAGACAGTTGTGTATTTAAAAGATGAGTTCGGTAAATTTTACGATGAGTTCATGAAGGAAAGACAGATGTTAATCTCGAATATAGTTGAATTATAGGAAGACACTCTCATGGCACTCGCGACATGTAAGGAAATGGAGAGATGGTATGAGAAGGCACCGCAGGCAATGGAGAGGCTCGATTTTATTCAGGAAATCCAAAAAGGCCGAGAAAAGGAAGACCACGGCATTCGGCTAGTAAGTAAAATCAGTATCAATCGCATGAAATGATCGGCCGAATATTGTGCCAAAATGTCTTGAATCCCACACGAAGAAATCCAAGAACAGTGGGCAAAATGTCAAAAGAACTGGGATAAAATCAATAAAATAATGAAAGACATCGGACTCCCTGAGTATGGTACCCCCGATATGTTTATCAACCTAAACGAAATAATCAAGTTGTGCATCGAACAGTATGATTCATGGGTCGAAGAATGTGCAAAGATCATTGATGCAAAGCCTGGGCAAATACAACAGTTCGCAGGACATCCAGTCAAAGCCAAAGCCATACTTCAGAAGTTGAACTTCAGCCTCGCAAAATATCAGGTGCACGCAGCAGATATCAGGGGAATCTATGCGGCTCCAATAGAAAAACATAGGTTTCCATGGGCCAACGCCTGTGAAGAACATTTTATCAGATGGTCTGATTATGAAAGAGTCCACCCTTTTCAAGAAACAACTTGGATGGACTGTTAAAAGATACCACGTGGTGATTCTTGATTAGCTCAAATTGTATTTTATCGTTAATTACTGTTAAGACTTTACATTATAAATAAGAACATCGACCGATGGTTAAAGGGTCGATGGTTGTTGTAAGAACTCTTTTCTTTCAGTTGTTGATAATTATTTTGAGACTACTACGAATTAAGAAGTCCTTCTTGACCAAAGACAAGCTATTTTCATCAGATGTATGTGATTGGAGTTGGAGAAGAATTACTTCCTTTCCTGTTCCATGAATGTTGCAGTAAATGAGTAAGAGAAATTAATTATGTTGTCAAGTTATCTGGTACAATGTTTTGATGTTCCTTGCTTTAAATGATCAAAGTAAATCATTGTGCTTCTATGTGATGAATGTCTTGGTAGATGAATTATTTTGCTTGTCGTGACATTGATTACAGTTGTGTTTCTTTCTCTATGCTAAGTAGTTTACCTCATCTATGTGGTGAATGTCCCAGTATATGAATTATTTTGCTTACCCTGATCTTGATCATATATGTGTCTTCTTTCTGCTAAGTAGATTTCTCAGACAACAGTTGGATGCTCTTTCGGCTAAAGTATTATTGCTAAACCCCTTTGGAATATGGACGTTGTCTGCATGTTCGAGTAGCGGGTTACCCCAAGCTCGAACCCTTCCCAATAGTTAAAACTTTTCCTATCTTCATCAAGTTGGTTTATACTAGCTTGCATCTCTTGTACCTACCCCACCTAAGAGAAAATACAGAAAAAAAACTTTTTTAACTGAAGGAAGAGAATTCACCAGAAAACACAAAAGCTCATCGATAATTTGGCCAGATTGTAAGATCTCGAGAACCATTCCACTCCAAACATTGCAGAGTCTAATTGGGCCTTGGTGGCGGGTTTGGTTCTTACTGTTGAATCAGGGGATTTAAGCCCCATCAATAGAGGGGAGTTTCAACATCCTCTTCCGAAATATCCTCGGAGATGGCCATAAAAATATTTTGTTCCTTACACTTGTGGCCCGGGAAATATTTGTCATCACAATTATAACAAAGGCCTTTGAGTTGGCATTCAGCCATTTCAGCCCTGGTCAATTTTTGGATCTTTAGCGGAGTGGATGGAGTAGTGGGATTTACTGGTTTAGGGTGAGGGATAAAGGAGGGTTTTCAGTTTTGAGAAGATACAACCTGTTATGCTTCTTTAGCTCTTTTAGTAGCCTCCACCCAACTATGATTCCGAGCCATGAGGACATGGGCCCGAATATCATCCTTGAGGCCATTGATAAAACACTCTCAGAAAAAGGCATCAGACATGCCCTTTGTCCGAAAATCCATGTGCTCAAAGGCAACTATAAAGTCTTCCATTGTTCCTGATTGTTTCAACTTTTTTCAAATGGCACAAATGGTTGGTGTTAGTGTTGAAGCATTCATAAAGTTGTGCCACAAAGTGTTTCCAAGCAATATACCCTTGACAGGAAGTTTTTCTCCATTGCCACCATTGCCAACGTTCTTGATCTAGATGGAGAACACCATACCAGAGTTTGGCCAAATCATCTATAATGTCGTATAAAGAGAAATAATGTTTCATTTGGGTTACCCAACCAGTGGGGTCCGAGCCATCAAATTTGGTCACATCCACCTACGAAAGGCGTAGGTCATGTTGAAAGTGATGGTGCTAAAAGTTATGGGAATGAGAGGAATATTCACCTTCAGTATGTGGGGGTGAGTCAGAGGAAGGGTTATTTGTAGGGATATGAAGTTTGGTGCAGAGTGATGAAAAGACAGATTCAAGTTGGGTAGTCAGGTCTTGTTTGATTTCTTCCATTGAGGACTACATGGTTGTATTGATGGTGGAAACATTGGCACTGAGTTGTTTCACTTCTTGTTGGGTCTCGGTGAGAGTAGATTGCAAGGTATTGAAGCGAGTTTCAAAGTCTTGGCTACGGGTATGGGCCATCAGGACGAGGGAACCGAAAAGGGGCAGGTGGGGTCAAAAATTTTGCCGAAAAATGATATGTATGAATGTGATATGGGCGAAGAGATGAATCCAATGGAATAGGCCTCAAATAATGGTGAAAATTTTTCCAGAATACTGCAGTGATGAAATGCCCAAATTCTTAACTAGGAAGAAATGTGTAGTTACTTGGCAACCTGAACACAGTTGCACGGCAATAGATCTTGTTTGTTTTGATTTTTTTATGTTGTTGTACCCAAGGGTTAGGTATTCAAGGGTTCTACAGACAAGGGTTTTCCCTGTTCTATAGCTCTCTGATGTACATGTGGGGTCCAACAGTAGTACTCAGCCCAATATCTTAGGGCACTAACTAAGGAGGATAGACTGTACCCTTAGCCGTACTACTTGACTACCCATGTACTAGAGAGTATCTTCCTGATTCTTTTTCTCGGTGGCACTATAGTAGTTAGGGTTCCAATCGGTTTATCTAAAGAGGGATTCAAGAAATCTAGGTCGATCCATACACAGGTGTTGTCTGATGCGCTACCACTCGAAGGGGTACCAACAGGGGTTACAAGGGTGGCCAATAGATGTGTGCTTAAGAACCACTTGTATTACTTGCGTGTATGAATTCCTCGACCACGGGTTTATGCGTGTAACGACAGATCTCTATGGCTTAAAGATGTCGGAATACGTCTCTACCCTGAAAAAATATTATCCACAATTTCTACCAAGGAAAGTGCTATGATACCACTTGTAATATACCAGATATAAAAAGTATGAAAAACATAAATAAAATTCTAGAAATGGCAGAATAAAAGAACTATAACCAAAACAATCACCACAATAGCACTAAAATGATATAAGAATAACAACAGAAATAGCACTTTAGCAATGTTCACGAGCCTCTTCGAGTGGGAAACCTCCAGTTGAGCAGAGCTCTATTACAATAATATCCAAGCTAGGGTTCTCATACCCTAGAATCCTATTTATACTAAATATGTCTATCAAAAGAAGCATCTAGAGGAAGATCCTTCTAGAAGCGAAAGATTCTATTAGGTATTATTACATTTGACTTATTCTATTTTATTGCAAGACCTTATTAATATTGACCTTTATTACATCTAAATATATTGTTCTACCTATGTGCGGGTTAGGACCCTAACAGAAATAATATAAAATTCTTGGAAATCAATCGATTATAAAGGTTTTATCAGCCTTTGTTGAAAAATGGGTGTTGGTGGGATAATAAGCTCGTCTTGATTTTGCATCAAAGGATGAGTGCATCGGCCCATTGAGTTATTGATATTGATGCAGGGCCAAAATGAGGGAGATCCTCACAGGAATCAAGGAGCACAATTTCAAAGAGTAGATAGTGGGCATGTGCATATACATTACATGCACAGCGATGAGCATGGGAATCCATTACATCATAGCAATGACAATGGTGTTGGAGAAGAACAGGATGAAGGAGATAAGAACAATCTTGGAGGGCCCCGGTCAGTTGTACATGTGAGCATTCAGGTAACAAATAAACTCACACTCTCGTTTCAAGGTGAGGTCTATGTCGTTGATATGGTAGCATTGGAGAAAGCATTGTTAGAATATAATGGATGTGCTTGTTTAACCATAGAAAATATCACTATTGTCACCCAACCATAGGCTGAAGCCACCCCCGAGAACCTTAACATTGACAGAGAATCTTTCTGGAACCAAACCCTAGGCTAGATATCCAAACAAAGATAGTGCACCTCTCTCCAAGGATAGAAAACCAAGCAAGAATAACAAAAGTTGATCAGAAAGTTTAAACCCAAAGAAGACCGAGACTATAGACTAGTGGCAGCAGCTTCTCCAGAACTTGTGCACAAAACTGCCCAACTGTAGTGCGCACAAGTGTACTACTGCAGTTATGAGAATACTTTCCAGAGTGAAGATTGGCCTCCTGTATTTATACTAAATATGGTAGACTGTCTGGGTCGACTTCTCATTCTGTGTGCCAATTTACTTAGTATATAATATTTCCTTTAGCTGACTTCTTCTCTTGGAGGCTAATAACCTAATACAAATTATCCTCTTGAATTGACTTGTCTTCTAGGGTTATTAGACAACTAATTAAGGTTTCTTCTTGCTTCCTAGAATATTCTATTCTCGTCAGGTTTACACGTGGAGGTAAATACCTCCCGCAACTACCATAATATCAACACTACCTCCTAGCTAGGGAGGTATTAAAGGTAATGGTCTTGAGCACAAACATACCATTCACCTGGTATCATCAACATAGTCGTCTAGACTATCTCATGATTATATCATGAGCACCATCATCACTATCATTGTCATCAGTTTCATCATCTCTCAAAACCATACTCCATATGAGTAATCAGACATGATCTTGGATAAGTCACTCACTCCATAGAGTGACACAAGAGACATTATTCTAATCCGGACATATGTTCTAGAAGAATAAATGTCCTGAACCATTTTTCGTCTGGGAAATCTTTGTCCATTGATCACCTATCTAGCTGATTATCATTTCCAACACTATTGATATTATTCAAGGCAATCAGAATAATTTCATTCAATAGAACACAACTGTGTCGATCCATAGTAGTACACAACTACAATCCAGTGGTACACTACCACACCAAGTAGCACAAAGATACTTGATCAGTGACATATAGTCACAATCACTGGAACACATCCACCACAATAGTATACATCTATTGTCCGGAGAAATATAGTCTCCATAACAATCATATCATCAACCTGCATAGAAAACATTGTTATGATATAAACTGAATCATCTGGGACATTCGTCCACTCACATCTATGATATCTGGAAGAGCATCTACCCTCAAAAGGTAAAACATCAATGATGAGCTATCTGGACTATTCTTCTCAAGAAAGGAAGAATAATTGTCTCAATTTCTGAACATGGACAATTCACCTATCTAGGCCATTCCTCTAGCACTAAACAAAGTGCAACCTGGAGAGAATGAGTTTGTCCTAGGGAATGCATGTCCCTGATTATTGAACTTGGACCATTCACATATCTGGGTCATTCCTCCGGCAGTAAACAAAGTGCAACCTAGAGAGAATGAATCTGCCTGAGGGAATTACTGTCTGGACCATTTCCTAAGGAAATTATTGTCCTGCACCAACCTCCAAAACAAACCATTCTTCGAAACTTCTCACAACTATGAGCTTCGAAAGAATGACTGTCTGACGAGGCAGACCAGTCTTCTTGACCACTACTGAAAGTGACCATCAAGAAGAGAGATTGTCCTAGACCATTCCCTATGTTATCCACAAGGGAAATCGTTGTCTACGGTACATCAACAATCCATCGAACCATTTTCATTACGAAAATGACAGTTCGATCTGGACCATTTTCCAAACTAGAAAATTCTTGTCCATCAGAAATCTCAACCACTTTCTGAACTAGAAAGGAACTGCTCATCCTTGAAAAATGATTGTCCATAAATCAATAACACATCAGTGCTCCCTCCCAACCTGGGAGTCATCTCTTCCTTTTTCAATAAGGAATTTGTCTCCATGAGCTCCAACTGTTTCTTGACTACGCAAACTCTTTCATCTTGGACAAAGGCTTTTACCAAAATATATGTTTATCTTCTCATCTGTGGAGATATATATTGGAGAACCACTTATATTTTCTGGACCTCATCATAGAGAATGTAATGCTTGATCTCAAATGTACTTCGGTCTTTCTGGAACACTGGTTTTTCTTTGACAATTTCATATAGCTCTAATCATTAAAGTATATCATAGTTGGATTCAACTCTTTTGTTTCCTGCTAGCTCATAACATCGTGGCAAGGGTCAAACTGGAACATATCCAAGTGGCACTTCTTCTTTCATCATGATATTTTTTCATAGATTTTCAATCCATCATCCTAGAGTTCTGAGTAACCATTCTGATACAATATCTTTGTTATAGAAAGTTTTCACCATGCTTCTGTTGTGCATTGGAGGTTCTCCACCAAGTTGTCTTCTTTCATCTGCATACAAGGTTCTATTTTTGGTATACCTAAAATCCTTGAGGTTGTTGTTGATACGATGTTTGTTAAATTAATCTGGAGAACATTCTTTGCATTCATCTTATGTAAACTCCAAACTATGTATATTATGGACGATATAATGGCTCATGTAGAGGTATATCTAGTTTACTGGAACAAATAATCATCATAGTCTTCTCCCTCCATCTGGGAGAACCTCTAGTTCTGGATCTCACAATCCTTACATTCATAAGTCTTCCACACATTGTTCTTCATCACAATTTTCAGTTCCTCTACCTTGATTTCTTTTAGTGAGTTCATATCAGGCTGGTAGTTTTGTGATTCTCGATATAATAACTGGTTGTTCTGCCTTTTCTTTCTTTCTTAGAATATTCATGTTCTTCCTTGTGTTTCTCTTTAGCTCTTGGGTCCATGGATTTTGCTATATATTCCATGCCCTAAATGATCCAAGTGGATATCATTGGCCGCCCACCTTTTCCAACTGGGTAAAAACAGTTTTCTGGCAATTTTGGCAATTTACTATTTTTAGCAGTTTTAACTTCCGAGGCCATTTGAGGGCCTAAATGAAGGTTTTTCGGGATCAATCTTCTCAATGATAATTGAAGGAATTATTGATCCCTCAAAATTAATCTCCTTGACGATACATTTCCAACGGTCTATCATATGCCTAAAACGGATATCGTATGCAAAAGTTATGACCCCGGGAAGTTGATGTACTAACTTACCCAGACGGGGCCCACATAACTTTTGGCGCTTCATATCCTAGGGTTAGGTTTTTGGATGTCTAGGGTTTTTTTCATTCCTGTTTATTTTAAAAATTCCTTCAGAGCCTCATTGTAATCATCTTCTTGCGAATGATCACATCCGTCAATTCTCTTCTCAGAGATAAGTCGCCACCATTCCAGCAAGCTTGTTTCCGCTGCATTTTACAGTTTCAGCTTATTTCCTTATTGAATAGAAAACACGTTTTACTGTATCTATGTTATTTTGTGTTAAGAACCTGTTAATAATATGTATTCATTTTGTTTTTCTCATAAAATATAGATAAATGGTATCAGAGAAGTCTGCCCCTTGTCGTCTTAATGCATGTCTCCAACAAGGTCAGAGTACAAAGAGTTGGGTCTCGAGATTTTTTCTCTTGAGGACAAAAGATATCGCACGCCCAAGATACCTCTCATGGTAGGAGAAAATAAATATGGCGGGACGGGAGATCCTTTCAAATTGTTGAATGAGGAATCCCTCACGCAACAAATGAATGAGATGATGGCTAGTTTAGCGCAAATCCTTCGGCGGCTACCAACAGGAAACGCATCTTCTTCGAGCGGAGGCGCCACCCCCTTGAAGGTACAAATAAACTTCGATATTCCTATATTTGAAGGTCAGATAGACGTAGATGTTGTAGATAAGTGGTTGAATCTACTAGAAGGGTATTTTTCTGTCCATAACTTTTCCAATAGAGAAAAGATTACTTTTTCACTCCTCAAAGTCATTCCCCGTGTCAAAAATTGGTGGGAAAATTTGTGTGAGAAAAAGGAAACATAGGAACCCTCATTAGTTACAGTCACAGCCACCTAGGAATCCTTCATGGATGTTATTAAGGAACAATACTACCCTGTCGGAAGTTATGATGACCTCTATACCAAATGGACCACACTGCGACAAGAAAGAGACCAAGCAGTGCCAGATTTCACAAATATCTTTCATACATTGCGCACCAAGATGGGTATCAAAGATTTGGAGCGAAATTTGGTGCTCAAGTATCGCGACACTCTGCATAGATACATCCAGACTGAAATGGAATTTCTAGACATCTCATCCTTGGGCGTGGCCTACCGATATGCCATCAAAATCGAGTAGACGATCAAGCAAAAGATGTGGAAATTTGGGCCTAGGAACCCCTCACAACAAAATCCAGGAAAGGGCAGCCCCAACCCACAGAACAAAGGACAGAGAAAGATGGAAAGTATCAGGACAAACATCCCAAGCCACAAGCAAAGAAGGACACTGGGAAGTGGTGTGACTTCCATAAGAGCCCTTGGCATAACACTGTCGATTCTCTCTCAAAGCAGTCGTTGGTGGCTAAAGTGAAAGCCTCTTAATTAGATGTGGGTTTAGACTCTGAGCCAGAACTAGAAAGGGGAAGACATATTATTGACGCAGAAACTAGTGCCACTGTTTCTACCACCAAGATCCAGCCTGGTGAACCAGACGAGCCAGAAGAAGGAGAACACCTCTTCCATTCACGGATGTAGGTAAAAGGCACCCCACTACACTTCATCATTGATAGTGGTAGACAGAAGAACCTCATCTTAGCAGAGGTCATCAAGCGACTGGCCTTGTCAAAAACGCCGCACCCACAACCCTACACCATTGGATGGCTCCACCAAGGAAGTGATCTCCACGTTAGCCAACAATTTCGACTGTCATATGGCATTAATCCCTTCAAAGACAAGGTATTGTGTGATGTTTCTCCTCTCGAAGTTTGTGATGTTATTTTGGGCCAACCTTATTTATGGAAATGTCATGTTGTATATGAGTCTAGGCCTCGTAGTGTTATTATTACTTTGAACAGGAAATTGTACAGGATACCCGAGGCAGTCCCACCTAGTGTTATTTCCTTGATCTCTGTTAAGCAATGCAGGAAGGTCATCTCTTAGATGGGGAAGTTTGTCTTCTTCATGATTCGCTCTCAGAATAAGCGAAAGATCACAACCACATCTAGGGTCTCTACGAATGACCTCTCCACACAGCAGAAGCAAGTAGATAAGGTCATGGAAGAATACTCAGCTATCTTCTCCTCACCTACCGAGGTACCTCTGCACTGCGAGGTCAAGCACCCCATCGATCTGACCCCCGGCGCGCCTCTTCCCAATGGGCCAGTCTATCATCGCTCTCTATTAGAGAATGAGGATATCAAGCGACAGATCCAAGAACTACTCCACAAGGGGAATATTTGTCCCATCTCATCACCTTGTGGGAGCCCAATCGTGATGGTACAGAAGAAAGATGGAACCTGGTGACTCTGCATTGATTACTGGGCTCTGAATAAAATCACAGTCAGAAACCGATACACGATTCCCTAAATCAATGACCTCCTTGATCAACTCACGGGGGCCAAATACTTCAGCAAGATTGACCTAAAGTCTAGCTACCAGGTCCCGATAGAACAGACAGATGTATGGAAAACTGCCTTCAATTAAAAGGAAGGCATTTTTGAATGGTTGGTCATGCCTTTTGGTTTGACAAATGCTCCATCCACTTTCATGAGGATGATGGACGATATCTTGCGACCATTCACCAATACTTTTGTATTTTTGTATCTAGATGACATTCTCATTTACAGCAAGACTTGGGTCAAACACTTGTAGCATATTTAGTAGGTTCTGCACACCCTGCGACAGCACAAGCTATATTCCAACTTGGAAAAATGATCCTTCGGCATGGATAGGGTCCATTACATGGGCTACATAATTTATCAGCATGGCGTACATGTGGATCCAACCAATATCTAAGTCATGCGTGACTGGCCGGCCCTAACCACACTCACTAAGATTTGGAGCTTCTTGGGCCTTGCCAATTTCTACCACAGGTTCGTGTTGGGATTCTCCCATATTACATGGGCCCTCAGCCAAATAACCAGGGGTGGTGGTAAGGAAAAATTTGTGTGGGGTCGGTCCCAACAACAAGTGTTTGATGATTTGAAGCAGCACGTGTGCTCGGCCCTAGTACTTTCACTACCAGACCTAAAGAAGCCCTTTGAGATCGAGACATATGCTTCAGACTATGTGGTGGGCATCGTTCTCACTCAGCACGGCCACCTCATGGCCTACTATAGTGAGAAAATATCAGATGTTGTTTGTAAGTACCCTACTTATGACAAAGAAATGTAATCCATTGTGAAAGCCTGCCGCCAGTGGAGACCTTACATTCTTGGGAAGGAGACAGTCATTCACACTGATCATAAGCCATTGCAATTCATGCAAACACAAGGAAAATTTTAGAATGATCGCCATCAAAAGTGGTCCACGTACTTGCAGCAATTCCACCTCAACATCAAGTATAAAATAGGAAGCACCAATCACATCATTGATTTCCTCAGTAGACCGCCAGTCATGACACTCACCACGGTGCTAGAATCCTATGGCCATGAGACCTCTGGATGGCCCCAACTCTATGAGACAAACTCGGACTTCTTCACCAACTACCAAATGTTGGGTGAAAACGTGGTTGTCGATAATTTCCATCTTCATGATGGGTTGCAGTGTCGTCTGGGCCATATTTGTGTTCCATCAAGTGATCGAGTGACGCTGATTTGGGAATCCCACTATATTCGGGTGGCAAGACACTTTGGCATCAAAAAGACAGTGGCGATGCTACAAAAACATTTATACTAGCAGAAACTTCGCCAGGAGTTCAGCAAGTATATCAGGTCCTGCACTACCTGCGCTATTGCCAAACTGACCACTAATAAATAGGGTTTGTACACCCCTCTTCCTACTCTTGACAAGCCATGGGAATCCATCTCAATGGACTACATGTCAGGCCTCCCATCCACCAAGCAGGGAAATGACTTTTTTTGTGGTTGTTGATCACTTTTCTAAGATGGTGATTCTAGTTGCCTGCAAGAAGAACATCACAGTAGATGCCACTGCTAATCTCTTCTTTGAACGAGTCTGGGTACATTCTAGAATCCCACAAACCATTGTCTCAGATCAGGGCAGTCGATTTCTCATCACATTCTGGTCGAGCCTATGTTCATTTCTTGACACCAAGCTCACCAAATCCACGGCCTTCCACCCCCAGACAGATGGCCAAACCGAGGTCGTAAATAGAATGATTGTGCATATCCTTCACGTGTATAATTCAAAGAACCCTCACACATGGGATGAGAGCCTTCCCTATGTCCAACATAGATACAACCGATCCCTGCATAGCTCAATCGGCCACAGCCCCTTTCAAGTGGGGTTGGGATTCCAACCATTGGGTCCCATAGATGTTTCACTTCCCCTTACGGTCACCTCAATCGACTCATCTCCTGCTCCAACTGAAGCTAACAAATCCACATGGTTCATTGAGTGGATCCAGCACATCTGCTAACAAGTTCAGGATATCCTACAGAAGTCCAATGACAAGTACAAGCAGTTCCATGATCAACATCGGGTGCCACATAAGTTTCACATGGGCGACAAAGTTTGGTTGCACTTGCAGAAAGAACACCTTACAGGACCCCATCGAAATCTTCGCCCACTCTGTTATGGGTCGTACACCATCACCAAGGTTGTGGGGGATAATTATTTTGAGCTCAACATTCCTCCTTTCCTTGGTCTTCACCCAGTGTTCAACGTGGATCTCCTTCACCCTTATTTCCCACCATTATTAGACACCTCAGGCGTAGAAGAACAGCGAACACCAACATATATCAACCCCGACTGCATACAACAGGAAACCAACAGTCATATTGTGGACACACATATCAAGGGAACTCGACAGCAAAGGATCCATCTTTATCGAGTCGTCAAAGCAGGGCAGCTCCTGCACCAAGGCAAGTGGCTCACCTAGGGCCAAATTCAGCAGAAATTTCCTCATATGATGGGGGAACTAAATGCAATGGATACCATTTCTTCCTAAGGAGGGAGGATTGATCCATGTGGATATCGGTGGCCACCCACCTTTTCCAACTGGCTCAAAATAGTTTTCTGGAAATTTTGACAATTTACTATTTTTAGCAGTTTTAACTTCCGGGGCCATTTTGAGGGCCTAAATGAAGGTTTTTTGGGATCGATCTTGTCAATGATCTCCAAATACATTATTGAGCCCCAAAAATGAATCTCCTCAACGATACCTTTCCAACAAGAAATCATATGCCTAAAACGGAGATTGTATGCAAAAGTTATGACCCCGAGAAGTTGATGTACTAACTTATCCAGATGGGGCCCACATGACTTTTGGCACTTCATCTCCTAGGGTTAGGTTTTTGGATGTCTAGGGTTTTGGGAATTACTGTTTATTGTAAAAATGTCTTCATAGCCTCATTGTAATCATCTTCTTGTGAATGATTGCAGTCATCACATCTCTTCTCAGAGATAGGCCGCCACCATTCCAGCAAGCTTGTTTCCGTTGCATTTTACAGTTTCAGCTTATTTCCTTATTGAATAGAAAACCAGTTTTACTGTCTCTATGTTATTTTGTGTTAATCACCTATTAATAATCTGTAGTCATTTCATTCTGATCATAAAATCTGGATCACTAAAGATTCCAACTTCTTTCTTTCATCATAGGATCATGGATGTGGATGGACAACCAGGGATATTTTAAGCCTTGTTTTCGAAGAAGACTTCTTCTAAAGTCACTTTGAACACATGATGTTTTTCATGGTTGCTACCATGGATATATACTTCATCATATTCAATGGATCATTAAGATTATCTCCCTCCTAATCCTTTCTTAATGCATGAATGCATGCTCTTCTTTTGGAAATATATAATCGGCTCCCTCCATCTAACAGAGTCCACGCTTCTGTCTATATCCTTATTGCCTTCTGCAAAGTGTCATAAGTATTTTTCCAATTTCCTCTTGATTGTTGACTTACTTCTATATTCACTTCTTCTAGGCTTCTTCAAGACTGATTCTGATTTCGACATATCTTGCAATTGTTAATTATGTAATAACTTCCACATGAATTGTTAGCAGGGTTTGCTGATGCACTTCATCCTTTCATGTGTATTGCATGACTTGTATTCATTGTGATAGAAATCCTTATCTTGTTGTTCTTCCATAGGTATAGTTTCTCTTTGAACATATTATCTTCTAGGAAAATAGATATGTACAGAAAACATGGTATGTACAAGAACTATGAAGAATATGGTTACCTTGTCTTAGAAGAAGAAGTATGTTTTATCTTGCTTAGTCTTCCTTGAGGGTTTCCTTTCTTCGGAAAATGATGATTCGTGTGTCTCCTTCCTTTTATTTAGCTCAGGACAATGATTCTTGTAGTGACCATACTTTCAACAGTTGAAGCATTGTGTTTCTAACATATCTTTCTCTTGATTTGGCTTCTTCCTTGAACCAAACTTCCTTTTGTTCCTGAAATTCTTGAATCTTGATGTGAAGGCTTGATCATCGTATTTATTTTGATGTTTCTCTTTTTCACTAATCCTTGATTATTCTTGTGCATAGAAAGTCCAAAGTTCTTCAAATGTAGGATACTCCTTCATTGTGTTCACACTTGCGGCAAATGCATCCCATGTCTTGGGAAGACCATTGAGTACTATATTTCCCAGTTCCTTCTCTGAAATGATCTCTTCAATGGTTTGTAGTTGATCTCTTAACTGAGATATTCTCACAAAGTATGATTTTATGTTGTCATCATCATTCATATTCATGTCATGGAGCTCATTCTTCAGACTCATTACTTGTCCAATGTTTCTGACTGAAAAGAGGTTTGTTAGGGCATCGCACATCTTCTTAGATGAATCAAGATGGGAGATGTAGGGTATCAGGTGTTCTTTTATAGAATTGACTATGATACTCATGGCATTGATGTCATTGTCTTTGAACTTCTCCATAACTACAGTGTTCTGCGGTTCCTTTTCTTTTCCTTCTTCAAACTTTGGTTCCATAATCTTTCCTTTCGCGATATCCAACACTTTATTCTTGGCAAGGATGAGATCAATCCTTGTCTTCCATGCTATGAAGTTAGAAGCCCCATCTAACTTGTTTTCTGACTTCATATAGTAAGTCATGGTTTCTTTGACTTGGTCAACCCTAGATTTGACCAAAAAGTCAAACTTGACATCTTAGCTTGCTGAGAGTACCAGGAGCTGCACTGGGCTAGGGAACACTAGTTTATCCAGAAATTAGGTCAATACCTTCACTTAAGGTGCCTCAACGAGAGGATTAGGGTTTTTGCAACTACACCTGCAAGTAACCCTAGCGGCAGTGCTTTAGTAACTGCTCCTACTAGAAACCCTAGCGGCAGTTCTTCAATAAGCTTAGTATCCTTATGGCTATGCTCCCTTCCAGTGGTTAGGCTGAATGAAGGAGGTGTGGGCCCATAACCTGTTAGAATATAATGGATGTGCTCGTTTAACCATAGACAATATCACTATTGTCACCCAACCATAGGCCGAAGCCACCCCCGAGCACCTTAACCTTGATAGAGAATCATTCTAGAAGCAAACCCTAGGATAGATAGCCAAACAAAGATAGCACACCTCTCTCCAAGGATAGTGCACCAAGAAAGAATAACAAAAGCTTATCAGAAAGTCCAAACCCAGAGAAGATCGAGACTATATACTGGAGGCAGCAGCTTCTCCAGAACTTGTGCACAAAACTTCCCAACTATAGTGCGCACAAGTGTGCTACTGTAGTTCTGAAAGTACTTGCCAGAATGAAGACTAGCCTCCTGTATTTATACTAAATCTGGAAGACTGTCTGGGCCAACTTCTCATTCTGGGTGCCAATTTACTTAGTATATAATATTTCCTTTAGCCGACTTCTTCTCTTGGAGGCTAATAACCTAATACAAATTATCCTCTTGAGCCGACTTGTCTTCTACGGTTATTAGCCAACTAATTAGGGTTTCTTCTTGAATGTCGGAATATTCTATTCTCATTAGGTTTACGCATGGAGGTAAATACCTCTCGCGGCTAACATAATATCAACAGGTACAAAAATCATTTTTATTGTTGGGGGGTCGAGATATACCAAATAGCATGGCTGGAATTCTTATCACCAATCTACATCATCAGAAGGGATTGTCAAATGTTTCACATCATTTAAATCAGCCACAAAGACTTGTATCTCTTACAATATTTTGAGAAAAGCGTAAGGAATGTTGTTTCGATTAAAATATTTGTTACACTGTACGCAAAGAGGTTGCAATGCGACCACTCAGGAAAAGTAGAAGATTCAATCGTTTTCCCACGTTGGCCACAAATCCAAAATATATAACATGATGGCTTCAGTCTTTGAACGAATGGCTTTTTTTATAGAAATAAGGAGAAGTCTCCCTGATTTTATTAAGAACCAGTGTATATCGCGGTATTTATGCAGACCAAGGGTCGAACATTTTTGGAATTGCATCCAATAGTTGATGAGGGTCTCATGGGCCATCTTACAGCCATTCAAAAACTAGTCATCACTCTCACAGAATTAATCTACACTGGATTTATTTTCTGCTAAGGAAAAAAAATCAATTGGCACTGTCAATGATCTAGAGAATGGACTGCATATGTGTCAAAAAATTTATGGGTGATGAAATATATCCTCCAAACCTATTTCAATCTTGGAACAGCGGCTTAAAGTCTTGTTACCAATACAGAGGAATGTGCATATCATCATTTTTTGCGATTTAATTTTTGAGAAGGAGAGTCGGGTCTACGAAAATCCAAGAAGTGAAGGACGGTTGACATGTGGATTTTCATAAGGTTTTTTTAATTATTTTATAGAAATAGAGGGTGGTTCCAGCTTGTCTGGTTCACAATTCAGTTTGTTCAACTAAATCAATCTAACTGTTGAAACTAATTATCAAATGTTATTAAAGAAGCAGTGCACGGCTAGCCAAAAGGGGACAGAAATTTTCTGAAGAGAGAATTTTTGAGAGAGAGAAAAACTTTGGCACAAAATTTATAGAGAGTTATGGTTGGAGTATTGTGAGGTCTACTTCATTTCATTCTTCTTTTACATATTCAACAGGGATTGACAGAATCGTTGGAAGTAGGGGGTCTTGTGAAGCAGCGAAAAGGATAAAGCAAGGATGAGTTTGTTGGCTTTCATAAGGTGAATGTTTACGTGTTAGTTTGTTGTATTCAAGCTCAATTTTATTCGGCTAGTCAGTTTCTATATGCAAGTTTTCTCCTTGTGATTCGCCATCATTGCTCCATTCCATTTCTGGCTCAACTTTCTTTTTTTATTTTCGTGTTTGGTCTTTCTATTGTAACATTGTTCTAGATTGGCTAAAGATCATATACTTGGCCCTAGTCTACGCGTAGACTTGTAGGTTTCAAAAATTCAAGAGTTGTATGGAAA
>ML819174.1:139381-156698 GCA_009831015.1 Picea engelmannii
TAGATATAATAAATGTAAGAGGACTTCTTAGAAGGTTCTACTTCTAGAAGATTCTTCCTCTAGAATGTTCTTAGGTGATGGTAGCACTATATAAAGGAGCTCAAGAAATGTAATGGGACATGAAAATAAGTATTGTATTTGGAGCTAAAGCTCAATAGGAGGATGCCCCCTCGAAGAGGCAAGTGAACAGGAGAGGATCCCTTCCATAATAGGATCCATTGTATGGTGTTTCCCTACCTCAAGGGTTTGGTAATAATAAAGTGTGGTTTCTTTTATCTTCCTTTGTGGATCTATTGTGTATTCAGTATTTGTGGTGATTATATATTCAGATCTGGTATTGGTTCTTAACACGTTCATAGGACTACAAAGAAGAGAAGAATCACCCTGGATCAGTCCATCATAGTCATCACTAAGGAGAAGTTAATCAATACAACAGGCGCCCGTACATCTGAGCTGATTGGTGTGGGAAAAGCCCTCTCAGAGGCCACCCAGGACAGAGCCAAGAGAGATGAAAAGGAACTTGCCACTGCCCAAAAGGATATCGAACACTTGCACCATCTTGTCGATTACTATAAGGGTGTTACACAGACAGTTGTGTATTTAAAAGATGAGTTCGGTGATTTTACGATGAGTTCACGAAGGAAAGACAGTTGTTAATCTCGAATATAGTTGAATTCCAGGAAGATACTCTCATGGAACTCGTGACATGTAAGGAAATGGAGCGATGGTATGAGAAGGCACCGCAGGCAGTGGAGAGGCTCGATTTTATTCAGGAAATCCAAAAAGGCCGAGAAAAGGAAGACCACGACATTCGTCTAGTAAGTAAAATCAGTATCAATCGCATGAAATGATCGGCCGAATATTGTGCCAAAATGTCTCGAATCCCACACGAAGAAATCCAAGAACAGTGGGCAAAATGTCAAAAGAACTGGGATAAAATCAATAAAATAATGAAAGACATCGGACAACCTGAGTATGGTACCCCCGATATGTTTATCAACCTAAATGAAATAATCAAGTTGTGCGTCGAACAGTATGCGTCATGGGTCGAAGAATGTGCAAAGATCATTGATGCAAAGCCTGGGCAAATACAACAGTTCGCAGGACATCCAGTCAAAGCCAAATCCATACTTCAGAAGTTGAACTTCAGCCTCGCAAAATATCAGGCGCATGCAGCAGACATCAGGGGAATCTATGTGGATCCAATGGAACAACATAGGTTTCCATGGGCCAACGCCTGTGAAGAACTTTTTATCAGATGGTCTGATTATGAAAGAGTCCACCCTTTTCAAGAAACAACTTGGATGGACTGTTGAAAGATACCACGTGGTGATTCTTGATTAGCTCAAATTATATTTTATCGTTAATTACTGTTAAGACTTTACATTATAAATAAGAACATCGACCGATGGTTAAAGGGTCGATGGTTGTTGTAAGAACTCTTTTCTTTCAGTTGTTGATAATTATTTTGAGACTACTATGAATTAAGAAGTCCTTCTTGACCAAAGACAAGTTATTTTCATCAGATGTATGTGATTGGAGTTGGAGAAGAATTACTTCCTTTCCTGTTCCATGAATGTTGCAGTAAATGAGTAAGAGCAATTAATTATGTTGTCAAGTTATCTGGTACAATGTTTTGATGTTCCTTGCTTTAAATGATGAAAGTAAATCATTGTGCTTCTATGTGATGAATGTCTTGGTAGATGAATTATTTTGCTTGCCGTGACATTGATTACAGTTGTGTTTCTTTCTCTATGCTAAGTAGTTTACCTCAGCTATGTGGTGAATGTCCCAGTATATGAATTATTTTTCTTACCCTGATCTTGATCATATATGTGTCTTCTTTCTGCTAAGTAGATTTCTCAGATAGCAGTTGGATGCTCTTTCGGCTAAAGTATTATTGCTAAACCCCTTTGGAATATGGTCGTTGTCTGCATGTTCGAGTAGCGGGTTACCCCAAGCTCGAACCCTTCCCAATAGTTAAAACTCTTTTCCTATCTTCATCAAGTTGGTTTATACTGACTTGCATCTCTTGTACCTACCCCACCTAAGAGAAAATATAGAAAAAACTTTTTTAACTGAAGGAAGAGAATTCACCAGAAAACACAAAATCTCATCGATAATTTGGCCAGATTGTAAGATCTCGAGAACCATTCCACTCCAAACATTGCAGTGTCTAATTGGGCCTCGGTGGCAGGTTTGGTTCTTACTGTTGAATCAGTTGATTTAAGCCCCATCAACAGAGGGGAGTTTCAACATCCTCTTCCGAAATATCCTCAGAGATGGCCATAAAAATATTTTGTTCCTTACACTTGTGGCCCGGGAAATATTTGTCATCACAATTATAACAAAGGCCTTTGAGTTGGCGTTCAGCCATTTCATCCCTAGTCAATTTTTGGATCTTTAGTGGAGCGGATGGAGTAGTGGGATTTACTGGTTTAGGGCGAGGGATAAAGGAGGGTTTTCGGTTTTGAGAAGATACAACCTATTGTGCTTCTTTATCTCTTTTAGTAGCCTCCACCCAACTCTAATTCCGAGCCATGAGGACATGGGCCCGAATATCATCCTTGAGGCCACTGATAAAACACTCTTGGAAAAAGGCATCAGACATGCCCTTTGTCCGAAAATCCATGTGCTCAAAGGCAACTATAAAGTCTTCCATTGTTCCTGATTGTTTCAACTTTTTCAAACAGCCCAAATGGTTGGTGTTAGTGTTGAAGCATTCATAAAGTTGTGCCACAAAGTGTTTCCAAGCAATATACCCTTGACGAGAAGTTTTTCTCCATTGCCACCATTGCCAACGTTCCTGATCTAGATGGAGAACACCATACCAAAGTTTGGCCAAATCATCTATAATGTCGTATAAAGAGAAATAATGTTTCATTTGGGTTACCCAACCAGTGGGGTCCGAGCCATCAAATTTGGTCACATCCACCTGCGAAAGGCGTAGGTCATGTTGAAAGTGATGGTGCTAAAAGTTATGGGAATGAGAGGAATGTTCACCTTCAGTATGTGGGGGTGAGTCAGAGGAAGGGTTATCTGTAGGGATATGAAGTTTGGTGCAGAGTGACGAAAAGACAGATTCAAGTTGGGTAGTCAGGTCTTGTTTGATTTCTTCCATTGAGGACTACATGGTTGTATTGATGGTGGAAACATTGGCACTGAGTTGTTTCACTTCTTGTTGGGTCTTGGTGAGAGTAGATTGCAAGGTATTGAAGCGAGTCTCAAAGTCTTGGCTACGGGTATGGGCCATCAGGACGAGGGAACCAAAAAGGGGCAGGTGGGGTCAAAAAAATTTCCGAAAAATGATATGTATGAATGTGATATGGGCGAAGAGATGAATCCAATGGAATAGGCCTCAAATAATGGTGAAAATTTTTCCAGAATACTGCAGTGATGAAATGCCCAAATTCTTAACTAGGAAGAAATGTGTAGTTACTTGGCAACCTGAACACAGTTGCACGGCAATAGATCTTGTTTGTTTTGATTTTTTTATGTTGTTGTACCCAAGGGTTAGGTATTCAAGGGTTCTACAGACAAGGGTTTTCCCTGTTCTATAGCTCTCTGATGTACATGTGGGGTCCAACAGTAGTACTCAGCCCAATATCTTAGGGCACTAACTAAGGAGGATAGACTGTACCCTTAGCCGTACTACTTGACTACCCATGTACTAGAGAGTATCTTCCTGATTCTTTTTCTCGGTGGCACTATAGTAGTTAGGGTTCCAATCGGTTTATCTAAAGAGGGATTCAAGAAATCTAGGTCGATCCATACACAGGTGTTGTCTGATGCGCTACCACTCGAAGGGGTACCAACAGGGGTTACAAGGGTGGCCAATAGATGTGTGCTTAAGAACCACTTGTATTACTTGCGTGTATGAATTCCTCGACCACGGGTTTATGCGTGTAACGACAGATCTCTATGGCTTAAAGATGTCGGAATACGTCTCTACCCTGAAAAAATATTATCCACAATTTCTACCAAGGAAAGTGCTATGATACCACTTGTAATATACCAGATATAAAAAGTATGAAAAACATAAATAAAATTCTAGAAATGGCAGAATAAAAGAACTATAACCAAAACAATCACCACAATAGCACTAAAATGATATAAGAATAACAACAGAAATAGCACTTTAGCAATGTTCACGAGCCTCTTCGAGTGGGAAACCTCCAGTTGAGCAGAGCTCTATTACAATAATATCCAAGCTAGGGTTCTCATACCCTAGAATCCTATTTATACTAAATATGTCTATCAAAAGAAGCATCTAGAGGAAGATCCTTCTAGAAGCGAAAGATTCTATTAGGTATTATTACATTTGACTTATTCTATTTTATTGCAAGACCTTATTAATATTGACCTTTATTACATCTAAATATATTGTTCTACCTATGTGCGGGTTAGGACCCTAACAGAAATAATATAAAATTCTTGGAAATCAATCGATTATAAAGGTTTTATCAGCCTTTGTTGAAAAATGGGTGTTGGTGGGATAATAAGCTCGTCTTGATTTTGCATCAAAGGATGAGTGCATCGGCCCATTGAGTTATTGATATTGATGCAGGGCCAAAATGAGGGAGATCCTCACAGGAATCAAGGAGCACAATTTCAAAGAGTAGATAGTGGGCATGTGCATATACATTACATGCACAGCGATGAGCATGGGAATCCATTACATCATAGCAATGACAATGGTGTTGGAGAAGAACAGGATGAAGGAGATAAGAACAATCTTGGAGGGCCCCGGTCAGTTGTACATGTGAGCATTCAGGTAACAAATAAACTCACACTCTCGTTTCAAGGTGAGGTCTATGTCGTTGATATGGTAGCATTGGAGAAAGCATTGTTAGAATATAATGGATGTGCTTGTTTAACCATAGAAAATATCACTATTGTCACCCAACCATAGGCTGAAGCCACCCCCGAGAACCTTAACATTGACAGAGAATCTTTCTGGAACCAAACCCTAGGCTAGATATCCAAACAAAGATAGTGCACCTCTCTCCAAGGATAGAAAACCAAGCAAGAATAACAAAAGTTGATCAGAAAGTTTAAACCCAAAGAAGACCGAGACTATAGACTAGTGGCAGCAGCTTCTCCAGAACTTGTGCACAAAACTGCCCAACTGTAGTGCGCACAAGTGTACTACTGCAGTTATGAGAATACTTTCCAGAGTGAAGATTGGCCTCCTGTATTTATACTAAATATGGTAGACTGTCTGGGTCGACTTCTCATTCTGTGTGCCAATTTACTTAGTATATAATATTTCCTTTAGCTGACTTCTTCTCTTGGAGGCTAATAACCTAATACAAATTATCCTCTTGAATTGACTTGTCTTCTAGGGTTATTAGACAACTAATTAAGGTTTCTTCTTGCTTCCTAGAATATTCTATTCTCGTCAGGTTTACACGTGGAGGTAAATACCTCCCGCAACTACCATAATATCAACACTACCTCCTAGCTAGGGAGGTATTAAAGGTAATGGTCTTGAGCACAAACATACCATTCACCTGGTATCATCAACATAGTCGTCTAGACTATCTCATGATTATATCATGAGCACCATCATCACTATCATTGTCATCAGTTTCATCATCTCTCAAAACCATACTCCATATGAGTAATCAGACATGATCTTGGATAAGTCACTCACTCCATAGAGTGACACAAGAGACATTATTCTAATCCGGACATATGTTCTAGAAGAATAAATGTCCTGAACCATTTTTCGTCTGGGAAATCTTTGTCCATTGATCACCTATCTAGCTGATTATCATTTCCAACACTATTGATATTATTCAAGGCAATCAGAATAATTTCATTCAATAGAACACAACTGTGTCGATCCATAGTAGTACACAACTACAATCCAGTGGTACACTACCACACCAAGTAGCACAAAGATACTTGATCAGTGACATATAGTCACAATCACTGGAACACATCCACCACAATAGTATACATCTATTGTCCGGAGAAATATAGTCTCCATAACAATCATATCATCAACCTGCATAGAAAACATTGTTATGATATAAACTGAATCATCTGGGACATTCGTCCACTCACATCTATGATATCTGGAAGAGCATCTACCCTCAAAAGGTAAAACATCAATGATGAGCTATCTGGACTATTCTTCTCAAGAAAGGAAGAATAATTGTCTCAATTTCTGAACATGGACAATTCACCTATCTAGGCCATTCCTCTAGCACTAAACAAAGTGCAACCTGGAGAGAATGAGTTTGTCCTAGGGAATGCATGTCCCTGATTATTGAACTTGGACCATTCACATATCTGGGTCATTCCTCCGGCAGTAAACAAAGTGCAACCTAGAGAGAATGAATCTGCCTGAGGGAATTACTGTCTGGACCATTTCCTAAGGAAATTATTGTCCTGCACCAACCTCCAAAACAAACCATTCTTCGAAACTTCTCACAACTATGAGCTTCGAAAGAATGACTGTCTGACGAGGCAGACCAGTCTTCTTGACCACTACTGAAAGTGACCATCAAGAAGAGAGATTGTCCTAGACCATTCCCTATGTTATCCACAAGGGAAATCGTTGTCTACGGTACATCAACAATCCATCGAACCATTTTCATTACGAAAATGACAGTTCGATCTGGACCATTTTCCAAACTAGAAAATTCTTGTCCATCAGAAATCTCAACCACTTTCTGAACTAGAAAGGAACTGCTCATCCTTGAAAAATGATTGTCCATAAATCAATAACACATCAGTGCTCCCTCCCAACCTGGGAGTCATCTCTTCCTTTTTTAATAAGGAATTCGTCTCCACAAGCTCCAACTGTTTCTTGACTACGCAAACTCTTTCATCTTGGACAAAGGCTTTTACCAAAATATATGTTTATCTGCTCATCTGTGGAGATATATATTGGAGAACCACTTATCTTTTCTGGACCTCATCATAGAGAATGTAATGCTTGATCTCAAATGTACTTTGGTCTTTCTAGAACACTGGTTTTTCTTTGACGATTTCATATAGCTCTAATCATTAAAGTATATCATAGTTGGATTCAGCTCTTTTGTTTCCTGCTAGCTCATAACATCGTGGCAAGGGTCAAACTGGAACATATCCAAGTGGCACTTCTTCTTTCATCATGAGATTTTTTCATAGATTTTCAATCCATCATCCTAGAGTTCTGAGTAACCATTCTGATACAATATCTTTGTTATAGAAAGTTTTCACCATGCTTCTGCTGTGCATTGGAGGTTCTCCACCAAGTTGTCTTCTTTCATCTGCATACAAGGTTCTCTTTTTGGTATACCTAAAATCCTTGAGGTTGTTGTTGATACGATGTTTGTTAAATTAATCTGGAGAACATTCTTTGCATTCATTTGATGTAAACTCCAAACTATGTATATTATGGACGATATAATGGCTCATGTAGAGGTATATCTAGTTTACTGGAACAAATAATCATCATAGTCTTCTCCCTCCATCTGGAAGAACCTCTAGTTCTGGATCTCGCAATCCTTACATTCATAAGTATTCCACACATTGTTCTTCATCACAATTTTCAGTTCCTCTACCTTGATTTCTTTTAGTGAGTTCATATCAGGCTGGTAGTTTTGTGATTCTCGATATAATAACTGGTTGTTCTGCCTTTTCTTTCTTTCTTAGAATCTTCATGTTATTCCTCGTGTTTCTCTTTAGCTCTTGGGTCCATGGATTTTTCTATATATTCCATGCCCTAAATGATCCAAGTGGATATCATTGGCCACCCACCTTTTCCAACTGGGTAAAAACAGTTTTCTGGCAATTTTGGCAATTTACTATTTTTAGCAGTTTTAACTTCCGGGGCCATTTGAGGGCCTAAATGAAGGTTTTTCGGGATCGATCTTCTCAATGATAATCGAAGGAATTATTGAGCCCCCAAAATGAATCTCCTCGACGATACATTTCCAATGGTCTATCATATGCCTAAAACGGATATCGTATGCAAAAGTTATGACCCCAGGAAGTTGATGTACTAACTTACCCAGACGGGGCCCACATGACTTTTGGCGCTTCATATCCTAGGGTTAGGTTTTTGGATGTCTAGGGTTTTTTTCATTCCTGTTTATTTTAAAAATTCCTTCAGAGCCTCATTGTAATCATCTTCTTTCAAATGAGCACATCTGTCACTTCTCTTCTCAGAGATAAGCCGCCACCATTCCAGCAAGCTTGTTTCCGCTGCATTTTACAGTTTCAGCTTATTTCCTTATTGAATAGAAAACACATTTTACTATATCTATGTTATTTTGTGTTAAGAACCTGTTAATAATCTGTATTCATTTTGTTCTTCTCATAAAATATAGATAAATGGTATCAGAGAAGTCTTCCCCTTGTCGTCTTAATGCATGTCTCCAACAAGGTCAAAGTACAAAGAGTTGGGTCTCGAGATTTTTTCTCTTGAGGACAAAAGATATCGCACGCCCAAGATACCTCTCATGGTAGGAGAAAATAAGTATGACAGGACAGGAGATCCTTTCAAATTGTTGAATGAGGAATCCCTCATGCAACAAATGAACGAGATGATGGATAGTTTAGCGCAAATCCTTCGGCGGCTACCAATAGGCAACGCATCTTCTTCGAGCGGAGGCACCACCCCCTTGAAGGTACAAATAAACTTCGATATTCCTATATTTGAAGGTCAAATAGACGCAGATGTTGTAGATAAGTGGTTGAATCTACTAGAAGGGTATTTTTCTGTCCATAACTTTTCCAATAGAGAAACGATTACTTTTGCACTCCTCAAAGTCATTCCCCGTGTCAAAAATTGGTGGGAAAATTTTTGTGAGCAAAAGGAAACATAGGAACCCTCATTAGTTACAGTCACAGCCACCTAGGAATCCTTCATGGATGTTATTAAGGAACAATACTACCCTGTCGGAAGTTATGACGACCTCTATACCAAATGGACCACACTGCGACAAGAAAGAGACCAAGCAGTGCCAGATTTCACAAATATCTTTCATACATTGCGCACCAAGCTAGGTATCAAAGATTTGGAGCGACATTTGGTGCTCAAGTATCGCGACGCTTTGCATAGATACATCCAGACTGAAATGGAATTTCTAGACATCTCATCCTTGGGCGTGGCCTACCGATATGCCATCAAAATCGAGCAGACGATCAAGCAAAAGACACGGAAATTTGGGCCTAGGAACCCCTCACAACAAAATCCAGGAAAGGGCAGCCCCAACCCACAGAACAAAGGATAGAGAAATATGGAAAGTATCAGGACAAACAGTCCAAGCCACAAGCAAAGAAGGACACTGGGAAGTGGTGCGACTTCCATAAGATCCCTTGGCATAACACTGTCGATTCTCGCTCAAAGCAGTCGTTGGTGGATAAAGTGAAAGCCTCTTAATTAGATGCGGGTTTAGACTCTGAGACAGAACCAGAAAGGGGAAGACATATTATTGACACAGAAACTAATGCCACTATTTCTACCACCAAGCTCCAGCCTGGTGAACCAGACGAGCCAGAAGAAGGAAAACACCTCTTCCATTCACAGATGTAGGTAAAAGTCACCCCACTACACTTCATCATTGATAGTGGTAGACAGAAGAACCTCATCTCAGCAGAGGTCGTCAAGCAACTGGCCTTGTCGACAACGCCGCACCCACAACCCTATACCATTGGATGGCTCCACCAAGGAAGTGATCTCCACGTTAGCCAACAGTGTCGACTGTCATACGGCATTAATCCCTTCAAAGACAAGGTATTGTGTGATGTTTCTCCTCTCGAAGTTTTTGATGTTATTTTGGGCCAACCTTATTTATGGAAATGTCATGTTGTATATGAGTCTAGGCCTCGTAGTGTTATTATTACTTTGAACACGAAATTGTACAGGATACCCGAGGCAGTCCCACCTAGTGTTATTTCCTTGATCTCTGCTAAGAAATGCAGGAAGGTCATCTCTTAGATGGGGAAGTTTGTCTTCTTCGTGATTCGCTCTCAGAATAAGTGAAAGATCACAACCACATCTAGGGTCTCTACAAATGATCTCTCCACACAGCAGAAGCAAGTAGATAAGGTCATGGAAGAATACTCAGCTATCTTCTCCTCACCTACCGAGGTACCTCTGCACTGCGAGGTCAAGCACCCCATCGATCTGACCCCCGGTGCACCTCTTCCCAATGGGCCAGACTATCATCGCTCTCTGTTAGAGAATGAGGATATCAAGCGAAAGATCCAAGAACTACTCCACAAGGGGAATATCTGTCCCATCTCATCACCTTGTGGGAGCCCAATCGTGATGGTACAGAAGAAAGATGGAACCTGGTGACTCTGTATTGATTACCGGGTTCTGAATAAAATCACAATCAGAAACTGGTACATGATTCCCTAAATCAACGACCTCCTTGATCAACTCACGGGGGCCAAATACTTCAGCAAGATTGACCTAAAGTCTGGCTACCACTATGTCCCGATAGAACAGACAGATGTATGGAAAACTGCCTTCAATTAAAAGGAAGGCCTTTTTGAATGGTTGGTCATGCCCTTTGGTATGACAAATGCTCCAGACACTTTCATGAGGATGATGGACGATATCTTGTGACCATTCACCAATACTTTTGTAGTTTTGTATCTAGATGACATTCTCATTTACAGCAAGACTTGGTTCGAACACTTGTAGCATATTTAGTAGGTTTTGCACACCCTGCAATAGCACAAGCCATATTCCAACTTGGAAAAATGATCCTTCGGCATGGACAGGGTCCATTACATGGGCTACATAATTGATCAGCATGGCGTACATGTGGATCCAACCAATATCTAAGTCATTTGTAACTGGCCGGCCCCAACCACACTCACTAAGCTTCGGAGCTTCTTAGGCCTTGCCAATTTCTACCACAGGTTCGTGTTGGGATTCTCCCATATTACATGGGCCCTCAGCCAAATAACCAGGGGTGGTGTTAAGGAAAAATGTGTGTGGGGTCGGTCCCAACAACAAGCATTCGATGATTTGAAGCAACACGTGTGCTCATCCCTAGTACTTTCACTACCATACCTAAAGAATCCCTTTGAGATCGAGACAGATGCTTCAGACTATGCGGTGGGCATCGTTCTCACTCAGCACGGCCACCCTGTGGCCTACTATAGTGAGAAAATATCAGATGTTGTTTGTAAGTACCCTACTTACGACAAAGAAATGTACTCCATTGTGAAAGCATGCCGCCAGTGGAGACCTTACATTATTGGGAAGGAGACAGTCATTCACACTGATCATAAGCCACTGCAATTCATGCAAACACAAGGAAAATTTTAGAATGATCGCCATCAAAAGTGGTCCACATACTTGCAGCAATTCCACCTCAACATCAAGTATAAAATAGGAAGCACCAATCACATCATTGATTTCCTCAGTAGACCACCAGTCATGACAGTCACCACGATGCTAGAATCCTATGGCCATGAGACCTCTGGATGGCCCCAACTCTATGAGACAAACTCGGACTTCTTCACCAACTACCAAATGTTGGGTGCAAACGTGGTTTTCGATAATTTCCATCTTCATGATGGGTTGCAGTGTCGTCTGGGCCATATTTGTGTTCCATCAAGTGATCGAGTGAAGCTGATTTGGGAATCCCACTATAGTCGGGTGGCAGGACACTTTGGCATCGAAAAGACAGTGGCGATGCTACAAAAACATTTATACTAGCATAAACTTTGCCAGGAGTTCAGCAAGTATATCAGGTCCTACACTGCCTGCGCTATTGCCAAACTGACCACTAAGAAATAGGGTTTGTACACCCCTCTTCCTACTCTTGACAGGCCATGGGAATCCATCTCAATGGACTACATGTCGGGCCTCCCATCCACCAAGCGGGGAAATGGATATTTTTTTGTGGTTGTTGATCACTTTTCTAAGATGGTGATTCTAGTTGCCTGCAAGAAGAACATCACAGTAGATGCCACTACCAATCTCTTCTTTGAACGAGTCTGGGTACATTCTAGAATCCCACAAACCATTGTCTCAGATCAGGGTAGTCGATTTCTCATCACATTTTTGTCGAGCCTATGTTCACTGCTCGACACCAAGCTCACCAAATCCACGGCCTTCCACCCCCAGACAGATGGCCAAACCAAGGTCGTAAATCGAATGATTGTGCATATCCTTCACGTGTATAATTCAAAGCACCCTCGCACATGGGATGAGAGCCTTCCCTATGTCCAACATAGATACAACCGATCCCTTCATAGCTCAACCGGCCACAGCCCCTTTCAAGTGGGGTTGGGATTCCAACCATTGGGTCCCATAGATGTTGCACTTCCCCTTACGGTCACCTCGATCGACTCATCTCCTGCTCCAACTGAAGCTAACAAATCCACATGGTTCATTGAGTGGATCCAGCACATCCGCTAACAAGTTCAGGATATCCTACAAAAGTCCAATGACAAGTACAAGTAGTGTCATGATCAACATCAGGTGCCACATAAGTTTCACATGGGCGACAAAGTTTGGTTGCACTTGCAGAAAGAACACCTTACAGGACCCCATCGAAATATTCGCCCACTCTGTTATGGGTTGTACACCATCACCAAGGCTGTGGGGGATAATTCTTTTGAGCTCAACATTCCTCCTTTCCTTGGTCTTCACCCAGTGTTCAACGTGGATCTCCTTCACCCTTATTTCCCACCATTATTAGACACCTCAGGCGTAGAAGAACAGCTAACACCAACAGATCTCAACCCCGACTGCATACAATAGGAAACCAACAGTCATATTTTGGACACACACATCAAGGGAACTCGACAGCAAAGGATCCATCTTTATCGAGTCATCAAAGCAAGGCAGCTCCTGCACCAAGGCAAGTAACTCACCTAGGGCCAAATTAAGCAGAAATTTCCTCATATGATGGGGGAACTAAACACAATGGATACCATTTCTTCCTAAGGAGGGAGGATTGATCCATGTGGATATTGGTGGCCACCCACCTTTTCCAACTGGCTCAAAATAGTTTTCTAGAAATTTTGACAATTTACTATTTTTAGTAGTTTTAACTTCCGGGGCCATTTTGAGGGCCTAAATGAAGGTTTTTTGGGATCGATCTTGTCAATGATCTCCAAAGACGGTATTGAGCCCCCAAAATGAATCTCCTCAACGATACCTTTCCAACAAGAAATCATATGCCTAAAACGGATATTGTATGCAAAAGTTATGACCCCGAGAAGTTGATGTACTAACTTACCCAGATGGGTCCCACATGACTTTTGGCGCTTCATCTCCTAGGGTTAGGTTTTTGGATGTCTAGGGTTTTGGGAATTACTGTTTATTGTAAAAATTCCTTCATAGCCTTATTGTAATCATCTTCTTTTGAATGATTGCAGTCATCGCATCTCTTCTCAGAGATAGGCCGCCACCATTCCAGCAAGCTTGTTTCCGTTGCATTTTACAGTTTCAGCTTATTTCCTTATTGAATAGAAAACTAGTTTTACTGTATCTATGTTATTTTGTGTTAATCACCTATTAATAATCTGTAGTCATTTCATTATGATCATAAAATCTGGATCACTAAAGATTCCAACTTCTTTCTTTCATCATAGGATCATGGATGTGGATGGACAACCAGGGATATTTTAAGCCTTGTTTTCGAAGAAGACTTCTTCTAAAGTCACTTTGAACACATGATGTTTTTCATGGTTGCTACCATGGATATATACTTCATCATATTCAATGGATCATTAAGATTATCTCCCTCCTAATCCTTTCTTAATGCATGAATGCATGCTCTTCTTTTGGAAATATATAATCGGCTCCCTCCATCTAACAGAGTCCACGCTTCTGTCTATATCCTTATTGCCTTCTGCAAAGTGTCATAAGTATTTTTCCAATTTCCTCTTGATTGTTGACTTACTTCTATATTCACTTCTTCTAGGCTTCTTCAAGACTGATTCTGATTTCGACATATCTTGCAATTGTTAATTATGTAATAACTTCCACATGAATTGTTAGCAGGGTTTGCTGATGCACTTCATCCTTTCATGTGTATTGCATGACTTGTATTCATTGTGATAGAAATCCTTATCTTGTTGTTCTTCCATAGGTATAGTTTCTCTTTGAACATATTATCTTCTAGGAAAATAGATATGTACAGAAAACATGGTATGTACAAGAACTATGAAGAATATGGTTACCTTGTCTTAGAAGAAGAAGTATGTTTTATCTTGCTTAGTCTTCCTTGAGGGTTTCCTTTCTTCGGAAAATGATGATTCGTGTGTCTCCTTCCTTTTATTTAGCTCAGGACAATGATTCTTGTAGTGACCATACTTTCAACAGTTGAAGCATTGTGTTTCTAACATATCTTTCTCTTGATTTGGCTTCTTCCTTGAACCAAACTTCCTTTTGTTCCTGAAATTCTTGAATCTTGATGTGAAGGCTTGATCATCGTATTTATTTTGATGTTTCTCTTTTTCACTAATCCTTGATTATTCTTGTGCATAGAAAGTCCAAAGTTCTTCAAATGTAGGATACTCCTTCATTGTGTTCACACTTGCGGCAAATGCATCCCATGTCTTGGGAAGACCATTGAGTACTATATTTCCCAGTTCCTTCTCTGAAATGATCTCTTCAATGGTTTGTAGTTGATCTCTTAACTGAGATATTCTCACAAAGTATGATTTTATGTTGTCATCATCATTCATATTCATGTCATGGAGCTCATTCTTCAGACTCATTACTTGTCCAATGTTTCTGACTGAAAAGAGGTTTGTTAGGGCATCGCACATCTTCTTAGATGAATCAAGATGGGAGATGTAGGGTATCAGGTGTTCTTTTATAGAATTGACTATGATACTCATGGCATTGATGTCATTGTCTTTGAACTTCTCCATAACTACAGTGTTCTGCGGTTCCTTTTCTTTTCCTTCTTCAAACTTTGGTTCCATAATCTTTCCTTTCGCGATATCCAACACTTTATTCTTGGCAAGGATGAGATCAATCCTTGTCTTCCATGCTATGAAGTTAGAAGCCCCATCTAACTTGTTTTCTGACTTCATATAGTAAGTCATGGTTTCTTTGACTTGGTCAACCCTAGATTTGACCAAAAAGTCAAACTTGACATCTTAGCTTGCTGAGAGTACCAGGAGCTGCACTGGGCTAGGGAACACTAGTTTATCCAGAAATTAGGTCAATACCTTCACTTAAGGTGCCTCAACGAGAGGATTAGGGTTTTTGCAACTACACCTGCAAGTAACCCTAGCGGCAGTGCTTTAGTAACTGCTCCTACTAGAAACCCTAGCGGCAGTTCTTCAATAAGCTTAGTATCCTTATGGCTATGCTCCCTTCCAGTGGTTAGGCTGAATGAAGGAGGTGTGGGCCCATAACCTGTTAGAATATAATGGATGTGCTCGTTTAACCATAGACAATATCACTATTGTCACCCAACCATAGGCCGAAGCCACCCCCGAGCACCTTAACCTTGATAGAGAATCATTCTAGAAGCAAACCCTAGGATAGATAGCCAAACAAAGATAGCACACCTCTCTCCAAGGATAGTGCACCAAGAAAGAATAACAAAAGCTTATCAGAAAGTCCAAACCCAGAGAAGATCGAGACTATATACTGGAGGCAGCAGCTTCTCCAGAACTTGTGCACAAAACTTCCCAACTATAGTGCGCACAAGTGTGCTACTGTAGTTCTGAAAGTACTTGCCAGAATGAAGACTAGCCTCCTGTATTTATACTAAATCTGGAAGACTGTCTGGGCCAACTTCTCATTCTGGGTGCCAATTTACTTAGTATATAATATTTCCTTTAGCCGACTTCTTCTCTTGGAGGCTAATAACCTAATACAAATTATCCTCTTGAGCCGACTTGTCTTCTACGGTTATTAGCCAACTAATTAGGGTTTCTTCTTGAATGTCGGAATATTCTATTCTCATTAGGTTTACGCATGGAGGTAAATACCTCTCGCGGCTAACATAATATCAACAGGTACAAAAATCATTTTTATTGTTGGGGGGTCGAGATATACCAAATAGCATGGCTGGAATTCTTATCACCAATCTACATCATCAGAAGGGATTGTCAAATGTTTCACATCATTTAAATCAGCCACAAAGACTTGTATCTCTTACAATATTTTGAGAAAAGCGTAAGGAATGTTGTTTCGATTAAAATATTTGTTACACTGTACGCAAAGAGGTTGCAATGCGACCACTCAGGAAAAGTAGAAGATTCAATCGTTTTCCCACGTTGGCCACAAATCCAAAATATATAACATGATGGCTTCAGTCTTTGAACGAATGGCTTTTTTTATAGAAATAAGGAGAAGTCTCCCTGATTTTATTAAGAACCAGTGTATATCGCGGTATTTATGCAGACCAAGGGTCGAACATTTTTGGAATTGCATCCAATAGTTGATGAGGGTCTCATGGGCCATCTTACAGCCATTCAAAAACTAGTCATCACTCTCACAGAATTAATCTACACTGGATTTATTTTCTGCTAAGGAAAAAAAATCAATTGGCACTGTCAATGATCTAGAGAATGGACTGCATATGTGTCAAAAAATTTATGGGTGATGAAATATATCCTCCAAACCTATTTCAATCTTGGAACAGCGGCTTAAAGTCTTGTTACCAATACAGAGGAATGTGCATATCATCATTTTTTGCGATTTAATTTTTGAGAAGGAGAGTCGGGTCTACGAAAATCCAAGAAGTGAAGGACGGTTGACATGTGGATTTTCATAAGGTTTTTTTAATTATTTTATAGAAATAGAGGGTGGTTCCAGCTTGTCTGGTTCACAATTCAGTTTGTTCAACTAAATCAATCTAACTGTTGAAACTAATTATCAAATGTTATTAAAGAAGCAGTGCACGGCTAGCCAAAAGGGGACAGAAATTTTCTGAAGAGAGAATTTTTGAGAGAGAGAAAAACTTTGGCACAAAATTTATAGAGAGTTATGGTTGGAGTATTGTGAGGTCTACTTCATTTCATTCTTCTTTTACATATTCAACAGGGATTGACAGAATCGTTGGAAGTAGGGGGTCTTGTGAAGCAGCGAAAAGGATAAAGCAAGGATGAGTTTGTTGGCTTTCATAAGGTGAATGTTTACGTGTTAGTTTGTTGTATTCAAGCTCAATTTTATTCGGCTAGTCAGTTTCTATATGCAAGTTTTCTCCTTGTGATTCGCCATCATTGCTCCATTCCATTTCTGGCTCAACTTTCTTTTTTTATTTTCGTGTTTGGTCTTTCTATTGTAACATTGTTCTAGATTGGCTAAAGATCATATACTTGGCCCTAGTCTACGCGTAGACTTGTAGGTTTCAAAAATTCAAGAGTTGTATGGAAA